>JADRCG010008335.1:0-17897 GCA_019844195.1 Rhabdomys dilectus
GGGCTCTACCACTGAGCCACACCCCAGCCCCTCACTGGGGGATTCTAAGCAGGGGCTCTACCACTGAGCCACACCCCAGCCCCTCACTGTACAGTTTTTGGCAGGTGCTACAACTCCAGTCCTCAAATTTTCAAGACAGGATCTTCCTTTGAAGCCAAGGCTAGTCTAGACTTTGTTATTGTAAATTATTAACCCCCTGCCTCTGCATCTATATTGCACCTTTTAAGCGGGAAGATCGCATACTATGTTCTCAGTTCAATCAAAATTCCCAGCAATTTTCTAAAATCACTAAAACTCTCTCTAACATCCATCTAACAACCCACAAAGTATTTCTTTTTTTTGCATAACAGAGCATTTAAAACACCAATAACCTAATTATTTAACACTTAATGAACCCACTAGAGGATGTGTGTGTACACACTCCATGTAATGTCTTCCTCCTCTACAGCAATTAGCAAACCCTGTAATGAAAGCAAATGGGAAAGAGATATGCTAAAGACGGAGAATGAATGCAACAACAACAACAAAAAAAAAAAAACCAACCAGATGTTGCGAGGGAAAGCGAACAGGGGACGTTTCAATCAGGGCAATCTGGGTTGAAGCTGCCTCTTATTAAGGGAGGAAGTGGGCCATGGTGAGCAGTGGCGTCCCCAGTGGCCCTCTGTGAGAACCTTGCTGCCCCAGGTGGAGGTGGTACAATGAGTAAGAAACCTTCACCTGGGGCTGGAGAGATGGCTCAGTGGTTAAGAGCACTGACTGCTCTTCCAGAGGTCCTGAGTTCAATTCCCAGCAGCCACATGGTGGCTCACAACCATCTGTAATGGAATCTCATGCCCTCTTCTGGTATGGCTGAAGACAGCAACAGTGTATTCATATACATTAAAATGAATAAATAGCCCTCCGCCCCTTGCCCGAACCCTGGTGGACTAATCAGCCAGACAGCTGATCTGCTACCCCTTGGGAACTGCATCCAGTGGCATCCTAGCCAGCTCAGGGACCACGGAGTTGCAGCCAGACAGCTGATCTGCTACCCCGAGGAAACTGCATCCAGTGGCATCCTAGTCAGCTCAGGGACCACGGAGTCGCAGGTAGGAACAGCCGCTCAGCGCCCTAGGCCCCAGAAGCTCAACTGGCAGTAGGGAGATCCTAGAGTGCACCTGGCACCCAGAACCCGCTCCGGTGGAAAACCACGCCCCTTCTGCCCCTTGCCCGGACCCGGTGGACTGAACAGCCCCACAGCTGATCTGCTCCCCTGAGGAAACTGTGTCCGGGGGCATCCTAGCCAGGTCAAGAACCGCAGAACTGCAGAGCAGGGGACACCATATCCTGAAGCATCCTAGAGGAGCAACTACACTCAAAGCAGCAAACACCTAGCTGGTCTACTGCCATGGAGACACCATATCCCGAGATAACCTACAGGAGCCACTGTACCCAGAACAGCTGGAGCTCAGGATCATAGAGTCATCCAGACCCCGAGGAGTTCTGACACAACCAAGATAACTGGAAAGGCAGACTCCAGTCAGAACCAGTGAGTGTGAGTAGCACTACAGTTAACCAAATGGCAAAAGGCAATCGTAAGAATGTAAACAACAGAAACCAAAGTTACTTGGCATCACCAGAACCCAGTTCTCCCACCATAGCAAGTCCGGAACACCACAGCACACCGGAAAAGCAGGACTCGGAATTAAAATCACTTCTTATGATGATGATGGAGGGATTTAAAAAGGACATAAACAACACTCTCAAAAAAATTGAGGAGAACGCAGGTAAACAGGCAGAAGCCCTTAAAGAAATACAAGAAAACACAACCAAACAGGTGAAGGAATTACACAAAACTGTCCAGGATCTAAAACTGGAAGTAGAAACAATAAAGAAATCCCAAAGGGAGACTACCCTATAGATAGAAAACTTAGGAAAAAGATCAGGAGTTATAGACGCAAGCATCACCAACAGAATACAAGAGATAGAAGAGAGAATCTCATGTACAGAAGTTACCATGGAAAACATAGACACAACGGTCAAAGAAAATGTAAAATGCAAAAAGCTCCTAACATAAAACATCCAGGAAATCCAGGACACAATGAGAAGACCAAACCTAAGGATAATAGGTATAGATGAGGGTGAAGACTCTCAACTTAAAAGACCAGTAAATATCTTCAACAAAATTATAGAGGAAAACTTCCCTAACCTAAAGAAAGAGATGTTCTTAAATATACAAGAAGCATACAGAACCCCAAATAGACTAGACCAAAAAAGAAATACCTCTTGTCACATAATAATCAAAACATCAAATATACAAAACAAAGAGAAGATACTAAAAGCAGTAAGGGAAAAAGGCAAAGTAACATATAAAGGCAGACCTATAAGAATTACACCAGATTTCTCACCAGAAACTATAAAAGCCAGAAGATCCTGGACTGATATAATATAGGCCCTAAGGGAACACAAATGCCAGCCCAAACTACTATACCCAGCAAAACTCTCAATCAATATTGATGGAAAAACCAAAATATTCCATGACAAATTCAAATTTACACAATATCTTACCACAAATCCAGCACTTCAAAGGATAATTGGAGGGAAACTCCAACACAAGGAGGGAAACTGCAACCTAGAAAAAAACAAGAAAGTAATCCTCCAACAACCCAAAAGAAGGTATCTATACAAACATAACTCCACTGCCAATAACAAAGATAACAGGAAACCACATTCATCTTTCCTTAATATCTCTTAATATCAATGGACTCAATTCTCCAATAAAAAGACATAGACTATCAGACTGGATACATAAACAGGACCCAACAATCTGCTGCATACAAGAAACACACCTTTGTGAAAAAGACAGACACTACCTCAGAGTAAAAGGTTGGAAAACAATCTTCCAAGCAAATGGCCCCAAGAAACAAGCCGGAGTAGCCATTCTAATATCAAATAAAATCAATTTTCAACCAAAAGTAATCAAAAAAGACAAAGAAGGTCACTTCATACTTATCAAAGGAAAAATGTACCAAGAGGAACTTGCAATTCTGAACATCTATGCCCCAAATGCAAGGGCACCCACATACATAAAAGAAACTTTACTAAAGCTTAAAGCATACATTGCACCTCACACAATAATAGTGGGAGATTTCAACACCTCACTCTCAGCTATGGACAGATAGTGGAAACAGAAACTAAGCCGAGACACAATAAAACTAACAGAAGTTATGAACCAATCGGACTTAACTGACATCTATAGAACATTTCATCCTAAAACAAAAGAATATACCTTTTTCTCAGCACCTCATGGTACTTTCTCCAAAATAGACCATATAATTGGTCACAAAACAGGCCTCAACAGATACAAAAAGATTGAAATAATCCCTTGTACTCTATCAGACCACCATGGATTAAGACTCGTCTTTGACATGGACAAAAACAACGGAAAGCCCACATACACGTGGAAACTGAACAATGCTCTACTCAATGATAATTTGGTCAAGGAAGAAATAAAGAAAGAAATTAAAGACTTTTTAGATTTAAATGAAAATGAGGACACTTCATATCAAAATTTGTCAAACTCCATGAAAGCAGTACTGAGAGGAAAAATCATAGCTCTAAGTGCCCACAAAAAGAAAATGGAAAGAGCGTACATTAACAACTTGACAGCACACCCGAAAGTGTTAGAACAAAAAGAAGCTAATATACCCAAAAGGAGTAGACGGCAGGAAATAATCAAACTCAGGACTGAAATCAACCAAGTTGAAACAAAAAGAACTATACAAAAGATCAACAAAACCAGGAGCTGGTTCTTTGAGAAAACCAACAAGGTAGACAATCCCTTAGCCAGACTAACCAAAGGGCGCAGAAACAGTATCCAAATTAATAAAATTAGAACTGAAAAGGGAGACATAACAACAGAAACAGAGGAAATTAAAAAAATCATTAGATCCTACTACAATGGCCTATACTCAGCAAAATTCGAAAATCTGGATGAAATGGACAGCTTTCTAGATAGATACCAGGTACCAAAGTTAAACGAGGAGCAGATAAACCATCTAAACAGTCGCATTACCCCTAAAGAAATAGAAGCAGTCATTTAAAGTCTCCCCACCAAAAAATGTCCGGGACCAGATAGTTTTAGTGCAGAATTCTACCAGACCTTCCAGGAAGACCTAATACCAATTCTCTTCAAACTATTCCACAGAATAGAAACAGAAGGAACACTACCCAATTCGTTCTATGAAGCTACAATTACACTCATACCAAAGCCTCACAAAGACCTAACAAAGAAAGAGAACTACAGACCAATCTCTCTTATGAATATTGATGCAAAAATACTCAATAAATTAATTCTCGCAAACCGAATCCAAGAACACATCAAAGCAATCATCCATCATGATCAAGTAGGCTTTATCCCAGGAATGCAGGGTTGGTTCAATATTCGAAAATCCATCAATGTCATCAACTACATAAATAAACTCAAAGAAAAAAACCACATGATCATCTCACTAGATACTGAGAAAGCATTTGACAAAATTCAACATCCCTTCATGTTAAAAGTCCTGGAAAGAGCAGGAATTCAAGGTCCATACCTAAACATAGTAAAAGCAATATACAGCAAGCCAGTAGCCAACATCAAACTAAATGGAGAGAAACTTGAAGCAATCCCACTAAGATCAGGGACTAGACAAGGCTGTCCACTCTCACCCTACCTATTCAATATAGTAATGGAAGTCCTAGCCAGAGCAATTAGTCGATGAAGGGAAGTCAAAGGGATACAAATAGGAAAGGAAGAAGACAAAATTTTTCTATTTGCAGATGATATGATAGTATACTTAAGTGACCCTAAAACTTCCATCAGAGAACTCCTAAACCTGATAAACGATTTCAGTAAAGTGGCTGGATATAAAATCAACTCAAACAAACCAGTAGCCTTCCTATACTCAAAAGATAAACAGGCTGAGAAAGAAATTAGGGTAATGACACCCTTCACAATAGTCACAAACAATATAAAATATCTTGGAGTGAACCTAACCAAGCAAGTGAAAGATCTGTATGACAAGAACTTCAAGTCTCTGAAGAAAGAAATAGAAGAAGACCTCAGAAGATGGAGAGATCTCCCATGCTCCTGGATTGGCAGGATTAATTTAGTAAAAATGGCCATCTTGCCAAAAGCAATCTATAGATTCAATGCAATCCCCATCAAAATTCCAAATCAATTCTTCATAGAGATAGAAAGAGCAATTTGCAAATTTATTTGGAACAACAAAAAACCCAGGATATCGAGAACTATTCTCAACAACAAAAGAACTTTGGGGGGGAATCACCATCCCTGACCTCAAACTGTACTACAGGGCAATAGTAATAAAAACTGCATGGTATTGGTACAGATACAGGCAGGAAGATCAATGGAATAGAATTGAAGACCTGGGTGGTGGGGAAAATGGGATAAGAGGATAAAACTTGAAATATAAATATTATAACCAACTACATAAAAGGGGGGGAAATTGTTAGAACCAACATCTTTAAAAAAAATGTCAGCCCTCTAGAAAAAAATTTTTTTTTCTTGATACTAAAACTTGTCCAGAGAATTGTATATTGCAGAATACACAGCCTTGGTGTATCTACTCATCAAGCAAAACGAGCAGACCTATTCAAACCTCTGGTGTCTGGGAATTCCATCTGGGTGCAATGAAGACACAGTGTCAGAAGCTTATCAATTTACTCTTCCCCTCCACCCATCTTCTAATATCTCAATGCCCGTAATCAGCTTGAAGAAGTTAAAGAAGAGTCAGCGCCCCTATTCCCTGGGCTTGGGGACTAAGGTGGTTAATATGGGGTTGTCTCTCTGGGAAAAAGTAGTGGTTTTGTTGGAACAGGGAGGATAGCTAGGATTTATGGCATAGCCATAACCTATTGGTAGAAATCTGTATAATTTAGTATCAAGATGAAGTTATAATTTCTTAAATGGTACAAAATTCACTTGGATTTCAAATTTAAGGTTTTCAATGGTATAAGCTTCTTATTGATATGAAAGTGAAATGAATATTGATACTCTCCTGGGCATTGTGCCTGTATAGCACATTTAGAAATACAAGGTTTAGACCCAGTCCTTCTTTAACTTTTTTAACTGATTTGGGATGATTAGCCTGTGAGTTAAGGGACTATAGCAAATTCATGACTTTGAGTTTATTGTTAGGGTGTTTTCTATATTTTATTTAGAAATAGCTGAGAGGAGTTAACAGACAACAGTCCAGGTTACCTTACATGGATAGTTGGATTTCAAAACGTCAGAAATCCATAGAATTGACATCACAAATATTTCTATATTAATTTCATCTTGATTAGAGACCTGTCTGCTCCTGACAGCTTCCTGTCTTGGATTCTAAGAAGAAATTGAGCATCCTTGGAGTTACTCCAGTTGTGGTGAGATAGCCACTAGGCAAGAATTGCCTCTCTCCATCTACAGACAAATTACTGTCCAGAAAAGGACACACTTGCGGAATAGTCGACTGATTACATCTGCCTAGACAGAGTAACCAGCCCTTAATAATTCTGCAGCACTAAGGTCTGTCAGATGAATTTGGGCCAGAAGGCTGAAGATTTGATGCTCCAATGTTCAGCAGTATAGGGGCTGTCCAGGTGTTCAGCGGTCTCTATAAATTGGCTAAGTTTTAGAAGCTATGCTTAGTGCTTCCCATAACTTCAGTTAATCTAGTCATTCTGGATTTCTGACGGCATTGAAGACCTATAGACTCATAGCCAATTCTGGCTATTTACCTTGAGAGAAAAGATCTGAGTGGATGGTTTTCAGCTGACATTCATTCTAAAGCCAAGAAAAAGCCAGGTTCAAAATTAAGTGTTTTAGTCAAGAGAGACGACAGAGATTCTGGCTAGTCAACAAAAGGATGGACTGGGTATTAAGACTACCTTGTACCTCACTTGTACAAATAGGAATAATTGTGCTCTAATTGTATTCTGTGAGAAAAGTTTTATTTTAACAGGAAGGGTAATATGTAGGAGGAGCTAAGGGGGAAGGAGCACCGAGAGGAAAAGATGGAGTAAGGAGAGGAGAAGATGAAGTAGATGAGAAGCTAGGTAATGAGAGAGAAAAAGAGAGAGAAAGAGAGAGGGGGCATGGAGGCAGAAGTTCACGTGTCTCCACTAGTCAAAGATAGTTTACATAGCTAGGTTGGGTATTAGGTTACACTTCTGATTGAGCATTACCATACTTATAAAGTCTTTGATTAACATTTTAAAAAAAATTGTATAAAAGCAAAATGGAAAAGGGGGCATGGGATAGGGGTTTTCTAGGGAGGGGAAATGGGGAAAGGGGTTGGCATCTGAAATGTAAATAAAATATCCAATAAAAAATGAATAAATAAATCTATTTTTAAAAAATTGGACATTTTATTTACATTTCAGATGTTATTCCCTTACCCCATTCCCCCTCTGCCCAAGAACCCTCATCCCATCCCCCCTCCTCCTCCTGCTTCCATGAGGATGTGTCCCCACCCACTCCTCCATTCCTACCTCCCCACCCTCTGATTCCCCCACACTTGGCATCCAGCCTTCATGGGACCAAGAATCTCCTCTCCTGCCTATGTCCGATAAGGGTAACCTTTCCTACATATACAGCAGTAGCCATGGGTCCCTCCCTATTTGCTCCCAGGCTGGTGGTTTAGACCCTGGGGAGCTCTGGTTGGTTGGTATTGTTGCTCTCCTCATGGGGCCACCAACCCTTTCAGCTCCTTCAGTCTTCTCTCTCACTCCTCCATTGGGAACCCCTTCATCAGTTCAATGGTTAGCTGTGAGCATCTGCCTCTGAATATGTCAGGCTCTAGCAGACCTCTAAGGAGACAGCTGTATCAGGCTCCTGTCAGCATGCACTTCCTGACATCCATCTACCTATGATGACTGCACATGGGATGGATACCCAGGTGGAATGGTCTCCAGACGGCTTCTCCTTCAGTTTCTGTCCCACACTTTGTCTCCATACTTGCTCCCTTGAGTATTTATATCCTTCTAAGTAGGACGGAAGCACCCACACTTGGTCTTCCTTCTTCATGAGCTTCATGTGGTCTGTGAGTTAAATTTCGGGTATTGCCAGCTTCTGAGCTAATATCAGAAGATAATTAGCTTCTGAGCTAATTATCAGTGAGTGCATACCATGTGTGTTCTTTTGTGATTGGGTTACCTCACTCAGGATGATATTTTCTAGTTCCATCCACTCACCTAAGAATCTCTTGAATTCATTGTTTTTAATAGCTGAGTAATATTCCATTGTGTAAACCTAACACATTTTCTGTATCTATTCCTCTTTTGAAGGACATCTGGGTCCTTTCTGGCTTCTGGCTATTATAAATAAGGCTGCTATGAGCATAGTCCAGAAACTGGATGAACAGCAAAGTCATCACCCTATCTGAGGTGAGCAGACATTTGCTCATGTCTCCCAAAAGAAGTTATACATCTCCTAGCCACACCAGGGCCAGTCCCAAACCAGGAACAGTTTCAAGGATCCAGAGCACACTGGAGTCATTTAAATAAGTCAGCCTGAGGCCAGCAAATACAGCTCAGCGTTTAGTACTGATGGCCTGGGGTTTGACCTCCAGCACTAGAAGGTGGGGGTGGAGAATCCAAACCAAACAACAAAGCAAATATCCAATGCTCAGCCTTAGGGATCTATTTTCTGAAGTCACACTGAAGGCCTTTCTGACCAGGGTAGGTGCTTCCCAGCATGCCCTGCGATCTTTTCCGCCTTCCCATCCTGGGGATTTGTGAGTATAATCTTCCTCTGGGGCAATCATATCTGAAAGCGTGTCTCACAATCTGCTTAAGTGCAATGGAAACACACACAGGCTCGCCTGCCAGGTGGAGTGCTGGCCCAGGGGACACAGGCGATGTGTGGCGTCCCCTCTGGGGTCCATGCTGCGATAGCCAGAAAGATGTACAGGACAGTGAGGTGTGGCTATGGGCGTCACCAAGGAGACAGACCCAGAGAAGCTCGATCAATGGGCTGCATGGGACTGGATGGAGTATGCTGGAAGGGATCATTAGAAGGAGAGGTTCAAGGACAGCCTGGGGCAGGACGGGAAAAGGGGGCGTGACAAGCTTGCTTCTGGGTGCTCGCATAAGAGAAGACAGGTACAGGAAGTGCTGAGAATAGAAGATATGAGCCTTAAAAGGACTGATAGGAAGTAAGGCTTCGATGGTGATGGAGATCCTATGGAGGTGGACAAGCATAAGGACAACGTAGCGACCTGGAACTCACTTGGCTTCAATTAAATAAACAACCTTTTGGAAATCCCACCTTCACCAAACTTTACGCACCCCTCTCTATCCAGGAGTCTATTCTCACTCCGAACTAAAGCTCCCTAGAAATTACTCTTTTGTTGCTAAACACATCCTGAAGTGTGTTTTGGAACTGGGAGCAGTGGGCTAAAACCTTCTGGACTGGTTTCAAGTGCATGTATAGTAAGACAAAACCACCCTGTGGGTGAACTTTTAGGAAAAACTCCCTGATTTGCCATCGTATTCACGATTGGATGTACATATGATTAAAGTCGGATGCATTGTGGGAAAAGGTATGCACACTGAACAAAGGCCTACATAACCCAAGTCTGTCAATCAAAGCAGAAAACCACCCTCACTCTACCCATAGCAACCAATCCCTCAAGAACCCGTAAAAGGAAGTCCCGGGAAGCCACCAGGGGCAGTTGAGCAGCATGCTTGCTCAGAGCCCTATGCTCCCTTATGGCATTGCCTATCCTTATATCTTCTCTTTGATTCTGAATAATATCCCTCGCTGCCCCTCTCTTTGAGCACACACGTCTTCAATTCTTTGAACAAGAAGCCAAATTCCTAGAAACCCCTGTCTAGACAGACCACTGTTAACACTAGTTAAAAGCCGCTGGGAACTTTGGACTTTGTTAGACAAAGACCGTCCCTAACGAGGGCTAAGCCGAGACCGTGCTGGGCTCAGATGGATGCTAATGAGTGTGAGGAGTCTGCACTGCTCAGCGTTATGATGCCACTGTGAGCTGCCACCCCCCCCCACTCCCCAATGAGTTCATGTGTTGAACACTTGGTCCCCAGCTGATGGCGCTGTATAGGGAATTTAGCAAACAGGAAGCGGGGCCTAGCTGGAAGGAGTGGCTCACTGCACGGTTTTGATTGAGGTTATACTTTGGGTCTGCTTTCTGCCCAAACTCTTTGCTTCCTGGTCCAAAGAGATGTGAGGAAGCAGGTTTCTGTGGTTTCTGCAGAGCCAGTCCCAGCTGCTACTCTCTCTGCCATGATGGACTACATCCCCTTTATCTGTTTGCCCAAATAAACTCTTCATCTCAGAAGCCGTTCCTGCCAAGTGTTTTGTCCTAGTGAGGAGAAAAGTAACTAATGCTAAACTAGCTTGCGTTGGCTGTGAGCAGAGGGAGAGAACAGCTGTTGCAGGCGGAGATAGAAGAGCTGACACAGTCTGGAGTCATTAAGGACGCGGCACCAGGTTGGTGACTGAAATATGTGTGCTTTGGCTAGCAGTGGCAGAACGAGGCCAGCCTCAGAGTACCTTGACTCTAATCTAAAAACGCGATGGGTGGGGGAGGGGTCACATAGCTAGAGCAAGGGCAAGGTCAACTTTGAACTTGGGAGTAGATCCTTCGTGGGAGCGAGCAAAGTGCTCCTTGAACACAGACTGGGGCGGGGCTTAGAAGTCATGTGCTCTTGTCAGCAGGGGCTGTACACCGTAACTCCCATCCTCCAGGGACCCATTTGCTCCAAAAGTTCCACTTTCTCGAGATTCACAAAACTACGCTGCCGCCTGTGGACCCAGTATTCCAACATGTGAGCCTTTGGGGACCGGGTCACATCATCTCCATCACACGGAACTCATCTGCATATTTATTTCTCTCTCCATCATTTTCCTCCTTTCCTTTCTCCCTTCCATCCTCTCTCTAAAGTGTATTTTGAGCATGATCCTATACAGGCGTTAAGAAAACCCTGATGCTAAATTTTTGGGATATAAAAAGAAACACCCAGTTTTGCCTCATTTTTTTTTTCTTTTAAAGGCATGATGTCATGCAGCCCAGGCTGGCCTTGATCTCACAACGTAGCTGACGATGCCCCTCTGACCTTCTGCCTCCACTTCCCAAGTCCTGGGATTACAGATGTATGACACCACGCTCAGTCTTACATGACACTCAGGTTTTGTGCTTACCAGGCAAACACTCTACCAACTGAGCGACATGATCACCCCTTAAAATTGTGAGACAGGGTCATCCTCCTCTCAGTCTCCCAAGTGCCGAGATCACATACGTGCACCGCCATGCCTGGTCTCCGTTTTCACTCTTTCATATTTAGAATGAATGAAGAATTCATTTACTCCAGATGAGGTTGGACAGTGGAAACGTCTGGAAGGCCAGAACTTGTCTTTCCCAATTTCTGTCCACCTCTTTTTAAAGCTTCTATTGTATTTTAAAACTATATTCATATGTGTATTGTGGAAGTATATAAATATGCATGAGGGTGTTATTGGAGGCAGAGAAGGTATCAGATGCCCTGGAGCTGGAGTTACAGGTGGCTGTGAGCTACCCAGTGTGGAGACCAGAAATCTAACTTCAGTCCTCTGCAAGACCAGTATACACCCTTAACTGATGAACCATCTCTCCAGCCCCACAGTGTTCCTTAAGGTACAGCTTCTCACTGGAGCTTGCCTATTGGCTAGTCTGGCCAGCCAGTGAGCCCCTGGATTCACCCATCTCTGCATCTCCAACCAAAGGCTAACAGATGAATGCTACCATATGCTCTTTCTATGTGGATGGTGGGGATCGAACTCAGGTCCTCATGCTTGCTCAGCAAACACTTTACCATTGCCCCATCCCCCAGCTCTGACTTATTTTGATGCTTAGAAGTAATCATGCCCTTGACCTTACATGTTAAACATCCCAACCTCCTGAAATGGGGGTCATCTCTCACCCCCCCTCCCAGCTGTGCCTCACGTCTCTGTTCTCTCCTGGTGGGTAAGAAGCTTGGCTCCCTGGCACCTGTGCTCAAGCCGATTTTCCTAACCCCATTCTTCTTCCCCAGTTCTCCCTGATTTCCTCCGTAAGCAGTTACAGTGCAGAATGGGATCCTTCCTATTCCAGTTACCCTGGGAATAAATTGCTGCCATATTTTTCCCCTCTCAATTTTTCTACCCCGCAGTGCATGCTTCATCATCTTAAGGATCTCTTTGTTTGACAGTTAAGTGCATTAGCGTAGAGCGGAGTGATATTTCTTCTCTATTGTAATAATTATTTCCTCTTATAATTTCTGAGTTGTATCCGAGTTTGAGTGTTGTTCCTCTAGCCCTTGGACATAAAAATTTCTACCGTCCTCCAATCGTGTGTCAAATGCACAAAAAAGAAAGACATCAGTGAAATTATGAGAATAAAGCAGAGAGTACTGATTAGCTATGCAGGGAGGAAAAACGAGATGTGTAAAAGAAACACTGGCGTATTCAGTTACCAGAAGCTCCCAACAAAGGGAGCACAGTGATCAAGGCTTGGGGCAGCTCCTCTCATCTCTAATAATAAAATAATTCTCTGTGGTAGTAACCCAATTAGGAATCTCAAATGTTTGTTCATCAGAGAATCTGAGAGGCCTATGTAGAAGATCTCTGGGCACAGCTTGGCATCACCGTCGATGTCCCATGGCTCCCAGTGTAGAGAGCAGATGGAGCCACACAGAAGCACTGTGTAAAGTGCCTGCCGCACAAGCACAAGGATCGGAGTTTGAGACCCAGAACCCATGTTAAATACTAAGTGTGGCGGCACATGCCTGTTATCCCAGCATTGGGGAAGTGGAGACAGGAGGATGCCCTGGAGCTCATTAGCCAGATATGAATATGGAATAGCCAATAATGGAAATAGTGAACTCCAGGTTTAAGGGAGGTCACCTTGTTCCCAATCCTAACAACAGTGGAAGAGACGACTCTGTGCATTAAGCACACACTGCCTTGCAGAGGACCCGAGTTTAGTTCCCAGCACCTGTATCACGTGACTCAGAACTGTCTATAATTCCAGCTCTAGGGGATCTAATGCCCCCTCAGGCTTCTGTGGGTACGTGCACTGGCATACCCATATCCCTACTACACAGGCATGCATGCACACATACAATTTAAAAATAAAGTATATCTATAAAATTAGTTTTTAAATTAAAATGGCAAGTGACTGAGCAGAGAGCAATTGAGAAAAACACCTGGTGGTCTCCACATATATGCAAACAAACACACACACATACACACATACACATACACACACACACAGACACACACACATACACACAGACACACATACACACACAGACACACACATATACACACAGACATACACATACATACATACACATACAGACAAACACACACACATACACACATATACACACATATACACACACATACACACACACAAACACATATTCATACACATACACACGGACACACACACAGACACACACACAGATGCACAGACACACACAGACACACACAGACACACACAGACACACACACATACACACAGACATACATACACACACGGACACACACACAGACACACACAGACGCACAGACACACAGAGACACACACACATACACACATACATACATACACACAATACACACACACATACACACAGACACACACACAGACACACACATATACACACAGACACACACATACATACACACATACACATACAAACACACACACACACACACACACACACACACACACACACCTTGTCCTAAAACTTTGGTTTCTTTCACTGAGAACTACCAAACACACACTTGGCTCTGGTGGCTGCAGACTGCTCGTGAGCTTCCTATTTTGTAGAATGAACCAGGAAGTTACTGACAAATGAGAAAGTTGACAAGGGCCAGTGAAGTGGGAGCTACTCAGTGTGGTTCCCACAGCGACCACCTGGATGTCACCTGCTTTGTTTTGAAGGCGTGTGTACTTAATCTACCCATACCTGCAGCATCAGAACCCACAGAGGTTAAGATGACCCAGCAACCATAGACTGCATCTTGAGAAGCCTGCTTCTGAAAGACAGCTTCTGGAAGACATAGTCCAGGCAGTGATCACTAGTGATCATTAGGCAGTGGCCTAACCTTGGCAAATTACATCTGTAAAGATCCTATTTCCAAATAAAGTCACACCCTAAGGATGAATGTTATTGTGTGGAGTGCGTTTCAACCCAACCTGGAAGGGATGAAGTACCAGGAACCCCAGTCAAAGCCTCTTTGCACTTTGGCTCTTGCCTGAGTCTGTTTGAATGTGTATAAAATATTTTTTAAGATTTACTTTTATTTTTAAATTTTGTGTAGGGGGTGTGATGTGTACATGTGAGTACAGTTGTCCACAGATGACAAAAAAGGGTGTTGGATTCTCTAGAGCTGAAGTTAGAGGCTGCTGTGAGCCACCCTGTGGGTGCTGGGAACTGAACTCAGGTCCTGCAAGAGCGGTGTATGCTCTTAATTACAGAGCCATCTCTCCAGTTCCTAAAAGTGTTTGCTGAAACATAGTTTCTGAGCTGAGGAAATGGCTCAGCTATCAAATGCTTTCTGTGCAAATGTGGGACTATGAGTTTGAAAGAGAAAGAAAGAGAGACAGAGGGAGACAGAGACAGAGAAATGGAGACATAGGGAGAGAAACAGGAAGAGGAAAGAAGGCAGGCAGGAAGGGAGGGAGGCAGGGACAAGGTTGGAATGGAAGGATGGAGAGAAGGAGGGGGAGGGAGGGAGGGAGGGAGGGAGGGAGGCAGGCAGGCAGGCAGTATCACTTATAATCCCAGAGCTGCAAGATAGGAGACAGATAGGAACATCTCTAGAAACTGTATGGCCAGCTAAGTTGACCTGTGCAGTGATGTAAGCAGAGACACATGTGTGTTTACACACACACACACATACACACACACACACACACACACACACACACACACACACACGTGAGAGCAGAGTTGAACCTTGGACATCTTCCTCAGATGATTTCCCACTTTCTTTTTTTGAGGCAGGGCCTTTCACTAGCCTGGGCCTCCTGTCTCTACCTGTCTAGTGTTAGGCTAAAGGTGTACGCTGCCATAGCTGGTTTTTACCAGTTTGTGGAGATGTGTGAACTCAGGTCTCCATGCTTGTACAGAAAGCGCATTACTAACAGACCAACTCCCCAAGGTGCTTTGGTCATGGCGTGTCATCACAGTAGTGATAAGCCTGACTAGGACAGGTATCAGAGACAGCTCCCAGCCTCCCCAGACGGATGCTCCGCCTCTGGGTCCATCTTCGTGCACCCAACACAAAGCCCGTGCTCTGGGACTCCCTCGTAGGAATCCAGTGAAGACTCGGTTTTTAAAATAAAATGATTCTGAGCCATGCTGCCTTGCGAATACTAACTAGGATGGAACCTATGAAGGTTCCCCAGTTTCTAAATCTGGCAACGAGGGAATAGGGGGATGGGAGGCGAGGACGGGGAGAAGGAGCTATTTTTAATTCCTGGCCAAGAAAAAAATTTTAAATCCACACTTATGAGTTCAGCTTGTTCGAACAATGAATTCTGTTTCCGTAATTGTCCTGTCCACAGTTAATGCTGGGAGAGGGAACAGAGAGTGGTGGTGATTTCTAATCGAAATCTGCTCCGTTTCCCAGCGGCCGAGTGGAGGTGGGGTTTCCTTCAGTGTCCCAGGAGAACCCCAGAAGGAAGGAGATGGTGACCCGTTCCAGGGTCGAGCCATACGACTCGTAATTAATATTTAACACTGCTTTTAAAACTAAGTGACAGGCTCCTTAATCAGCACATACATTATTTGAGGTCAGGAACAGAAGAAAGGCATATATTGATTGGATTGCATTTTACCCCTCGCCCCCATTCACTCGCCTCTGTGGCTACGGTGATCGATAAGGGCCACAGTGTCCAGATATTTTTAAGGTCTCTCGTGTGCGGCTCTTAAGCCGGTCCACTCTTGCCCTGTGCATGGGCTGCCCTACAGGGGCAGGGCGGGGGGGGGGCATGTTGGCTAGAAAGCCTCTTGTCTAAGGACAATGAATTTGTCTCCTTTTGATGTCAGCCCTACCTCAAGGCAGTACACTGCCCTTTAAAGAAGAGGACCGTGTGGATCCAGGGTGCGGTTTCTCATTAGCTTTTATATATCAGGAATATTTAAAAACACACAAAAGTACAGAGATTAATAGTACAAGTTACAGACACGCAAAATGGACAAAAGCCAGATTTTTCACTTTGAGGATTTTTTTTTAATGTAAATTATATATGGCTGGCATGATGGTACAGGCCTATAATCCCACCACATAAGAGGCCAAGGCATGGGGATTGGAAACGCAAGGCTGGGGGTTGGGCACGTAGCTCAGCTGGTCCACTACTAATATTGTATGTATGAGGCTGTGGATTGGATTCCTAGCAACAAAAAGCAAACGAAAGATCAGGCCAGGCAAGGAAAGAAAGCTCGGGCTACCAAGTGAGTTCCAGCCTGGGCTACAGTGAGTCAAATGGTAGTCTCTGCTACATAGTGACTTCTAAGCCAGCTTGCACTACAGAGCAAGACCCTGTCCCAAGCCCCCTGACCCCCAAACTAAACCTTCAAGATAAGCCCCGTCTACAGGGTCATTCTCCCGGTGCCCTCTCTTGAGCTGGGGAAGGTGTCCTTAGACTGCCTTCCATAAGCCAGCTTTGCCTCCAATAGCCAGTCCAGCCACAATCTAGAATATTATTGTTAGATTGATCACATTCCTAGAATTTGCCCCATACCTTCACCTCTGACATTATATTCTGGAGATTAACCACATTGCTATGTGCTGGTCTTGTTTAGATAAGCCGGGTGTTTAAATTTCTCCGTCTTTGTCCCTCTTTCCTTTGGCGGTGAACATTTAGGGGATCTGTTCTCAAAGTCATTCTTATCCACAGAGTAAGTTTGAGGCCAACCTGAACTCTGTCTCAAGAAAAAGAAGAGAAAGATAGGGTGGGGTTGGAGGATGTATGCAGAGAAAGAAGAAAGAAAAAGAAAGAGAGAGGAAGGAAAAGAAAAACAGACTGGATCTGGGGGAATGAGCTGGAGTGGCCAGTGTGGAAATTTGTATGGGGGTTCTTCACAAAAAACCCCAGAACAGCCATAGTGCAGCTTACTGAAGTTGGCACGCCATATCAATCCCACGATCTGTTTTCTGGTTTTCTGTACACAATTTCACTCTTAGCCCAGACCATCCTGGAACTGACCATGTAGCCCAGGCTGCCCCAAACTCACAGCAATGATCCTGCCTCCACTTCCCAAGTGCTGGGATTATGGGCATGAGCCACTGTGGCTAACAGTCATGTCCACTACGACACTGTTCACAATACTGAAATTTAGGATCAGCTGAATGATGGTTAACAGATGCCCAAGAAAATAGAAGGTGGCATTTATGCACAACGGAAGTCTATTCAGATACAAAAGAAAATGAAATTATGCCCTTTGTGGGAGAATTGGTAGAACTGTTAAATGATACATCAGACTCTGAAAGATCAGTAGCTTGTCTTCATAGGAACAAGTATATATGGAAAGAGAACGAGACCAACATGGAAGACGAAAGGGAAGCATCGGATGGGGAGAAGGAGACACAAGAGAATGTACTGCAGGGTGCACTAAGTACCTGTACACCTGCGAATAATAAAATAAACCAGCCTCCTGTTATAGGTCTGCCATCCTAGCTGTTCTGGAGGCTAAAGCAGGACTGTGTTAAATTCCAGGAACCCTGGACTACAGAGGGAGCTAAAGGACAGCCTGAGCAAGTCACTGACAGTTCATCTCAAGATAAAAAGTTTTGTTTTTTAAAGCACTGAGGATATAGATATAACTCAGTGGTAGAGCCCCTGCCTAGAATCCCCCAGTGAGGGGCTGGG
>JADRCG010008335.1:41738-67631 GCA_019844195.1 Rhabdomys dilectus
TGAGGGGCTGGGGTGTGGCTCAGTGGTAGAGCCCCTGCCTAGAATCCTCCAGTGAGGGGCTGGGGTGTGGCTCAGTGGTAGAGCATTTGTCCCATATGCAAAGTTCTGGGTTCAATCACTGGTATTAAAAAAAAAAAGAAGAAGAAAACCAGAAAACTTCTGTCCCTACTTGTCTTGTGCACCACTTGAGTGGCATTAACTTTAATAGTCAGTTAAAAGTGTCTGTCTTGAGGCAAAGTGGAAACTCAGTGGTTTTGTTTTGTTTTTTTTTTCAAATTAAGATGATAATAAAACTACTTTGGAAAAGAATAAAAGAAAACTGATTTAAAGAGACCCAGACACATCTGTCCATCAGTCTCACTGGTATAAATAGAATTAATCCACACCTTTAAGTGGCTTCACGGTGTGACTCCATAGAGTTTTCTGGGCAAATGCTGTCTGTATGGAACACGGTTAGCTGTGATTTGGTATTCTCTAATTTATTAGATTTTGTCAGCATAGTGTTGTACTTATTTTAACAAAGAGGTTTTTAAACAAATAGAACTAAACGCAGATTTAATTTATTTCTTCACGTGAAGAATTCTCAAGAAAATCAATTTTCATTTGCACAGGTATCTTGGCAGTCTGGCATCCGTATTACATCAAGCTTGCTCCTTCCGTCGCTGGCACGCATGTGACAGATGGCTTCATTCCTCTGCTATGATTCTATTGCCTACACAAAAATGTATTCAAGGCCTATTAAAGGTCTTACTTAAAATGACAGAAATTGCCAATGCTTAGGCTGACATCATCTGATGTTTATTCACTTTTCGAGTGTGTTTGTGTGTCCACGTACCACGGTCCATGTAAAGAAGTTAGAGGACACGAGTCGGTCCTACATTTCCACCATGTCAGCCTCAGAATCAAACTCCAGTCATCAGGCTTGGTGGCTGGAGCACTTACCCACTGAGTCATCTCAGTGGTTCTTACACAGTCTATTCTGGAAAACCAAAGACATCCAGGAAGGTGTGTGGTACCCGGGGCAGTGGGACCTGCTTGATTTCGTCGTCCCTGAGTGTCAGTTCATTAACAGATCTGTAACAGTGCCAAAATGGAAGATGGGCTTTCCACCCAGCATGAGAAGGTCTAAGGACCAATCCTCCCTCCTGTCTCAGAAATTGTTCTTGGGACAAGGGCGTGTCTGAGACGCCGACTGCCCCAGTTCTAAAGCTGGTAGACCTTAGATCCTGGGTCTGTTCCTAACTGTTCCTGGGTCCATTTCAAGCTCCCAAAGTACGCAGCCAAATTCTCTTTTGTGCTTCTCCTGAAACCTTCCTAGTATCTCTCCTGGTTTCCTCCCAAACTGATCTTTGGTCCTTCCCTGCAAGCTAACAATGGGTTGCACTATCGTGTGTGCGCATGTGCATGCATATGAGTGTGTATGTGTGAGCATGTATGTGTAAGCGTGTGTGTGCATGCATGTGCACGTGTATGTGTGCCTGTGCATGTGTGTATGAGAGCATTCCTCTGTGAGCATGCCTATGTTAGCATGTATGTATGTGTGTGTGTGCGCATGAGTGCATGCAAGCTGAGTGTGAGTGCATGTGTGAGGACGTGTGTTTGTGTGTTTCCTCTGTCACACGTCACCTCATTCCTTTAAAAAATTGTCTGACTTTATTTATTTACTTATTTATTTATTTATTGGTGAAGGAGCATGGATTTGAAGTGTACCATGACCCCCATGTGGTGAAGGTCACAAGATAACTTGCAAGAGTCAGTTTTTTCCTTCTGCCATGTGAGTTCCAAGGATTGAACACAGATTTTCAGGGTTGACGGCAAGCATCTTTCCTCCAGCCTCGTTTGCCTTATGTTTTGACCCAGGCTATCTCATGGGACCTGGGAGTCCACTGATTTGGATAGATCTGCTAGCTAGCAGACCCCAGTGATCTACCTCCTGTGCCCCTCATCCTGTGCTGGCGTGACCAGCATGTGCCACCGCACCCGGCTTTAAGTAGGCACTGGAGATCTACACTCGGCTCCTCATGTTTATACAACCAACATGTTACCAACGGATCCATCTCTCGACCCGTTGGTTACTCTTATCTCGGTGTGTTCTGCCTCGAGTGGAGAGGAGACAGGCTGGTTATCAGGCACTGCCGGAGTGATCAATGTGGTTGTGTGCAGAGGTCAGAGCATGACTGGTCCGAAGGAAGGAGACAGAGAACCAAGATGGCAGTGAGGACCTTTCTTCTGGTACTCAGCTTGTGGGCCTGAGAAAGGATCCGGCTTTTTACCAAACCAGCTTGTTATACTTACTCAGGGAGCAAATATTTGTTGAACTAAGGATGCAAGGCTTTGCTTCCATATACACACAACGTGCTGGAGTTTGAAGAGCAGTGGAGTCTGGGGGTTCAGTTGAAGGAATGAATGCCCTCCCGGGGTCGGCACACCTCTCCCGGCACTGCCCCTCCCCACTCCGGCTCCAGAGCAGATCTCTGGAACTTGCATGAGCACCCCAGAGAGGATGCCTCTGTCCCTGCCCTTTCAGGAATGAATATCGCTCAAAGGTCCTGAGAAGTCCCTCGATGAAAAATCCCTTTTCATCTCCGGCAAGGAGATGAAAGCGTTCTTAGCTACGTCCTACCCAGGGCTGTGACTCTTGATAAGGAAAGCTATCAAGCTTACTGGACCCGGGTGGTGGGGCGCACGCCTTTAATCCAGCACTTGGGAGGCAGAGGCAGGAAGATTCCTCAGTTCAAGGCCAGCCTGGTCTACAGAGTGAGTTCTAGGACAGCCAGGGCTACACAGAGAAACCCTGTCTCGAAAAACCAAAAAAAAAAAAAAAAAAAAAAAAAGCTTACTGGAAGGGAGACTCTTCTGCCTCACGGGAACTGCATCCCTTTGTTCAAACTCATATTTTCTCAGGTCCCGTGGTGGATGCTAGGGTTGTGACGGGGAATGAAATGGACATGTCTCTCACCCTTACTAGACCAGACGTGCTTAAAACATGAATTCAAGTGTGGTGTGAGGCCGGTGATGATGAAAACTTCTAGAAGCTTGTCTGCCTTGGGAAACGCTAGCCTATAGCCATGGTTAAAGTTTATTTGTTGAGATGGGGGGTTATTTGGTAACCCAGCCAGGCCTTGAACTCACTCTGTATTCAAGATTGGCCTCAAACTCATAGCCATCTTCCTGTGATGGACATATATCCACCTGGTTCTCAAATATTTACTTGTTGATTGATTGAGTTATTGATTCATTTCTTCATTCATTCATTCATTCACTCATTCATAGACATGGTCTCACTATGTAGCCATGGCTGGCCTGGAATACTCCATATAGACTAGAATGACAGGGAAGTCCTCAGTGCTGGGATTAAAGGTATATACTAGCACATCCAGCCTTTCACTCATTTTTTTTTTCAGAAAAACTGTTCTTTTTCTTTCTTACCAGTTTTCTTAATATCACCATCATCACCATCATCACCATCATCACCATCACCACCACCACCATCATCATCATCATCACCATCATCACCATCATCATCATCATCATCATCATCACCATCATCACCATTCTATTTCATTATTTAAAGCAATTTTCAAATTCAAATATATCTTGATCACATTCTTCCCTCCCCCCAAGTCTCTCCAGATCCTCTTCCCCTCCCTGTCCACCAAACTTTCAGTTCTTCCTCAAAAAGAGAAACAAAAACCCTAGACAATAACAAAACCAAAATAAAATCATATCCAAAATTATTTTTTAAAAAACTACACCAAACTATAGCCAAATAAAAGAATAAAAAAGAAAAAAAATTGAATACAAAACTGCAGAGTCGGTTGTCTGTTGGTCAACTACTCCTCAACATGAGGCCTGCCCTGGAGAGGGTGATGTACCCAGGCTCACTCTAGTGGAGAAAACGGATTTTCCCTCTTCCCAGCATGTCTAAATGACAGTTCAGTTCTTGTTAATCTTCACCCTAGTGGCTAACTTCATTCATTCATTCATTCATTGGGGTGGGGGCAAGACAAGCCAACAGAAGGAAAAGCTTCCAAGAAAAAAACACAGGAAACAGAGACCCACTTGGGGATTCCATAAAAACACTAAAGCCATAATTTATCCACAGAGGGCATGGTGCACACGCATGCAGGCCCTGGGCTTGCTGCCTCAGTTTCTGCAGTGCATATGAGCTTTGAGCATGTTGACTTAGAAGGCTTGTTTTCTTGGTGTCCTCCACCCCTCTGGCTCTTACACGCTTCCTGCCTCCTCTTCTGTGGGTTCTCTGAGCTCTGAGTGAGGGATACAGACATCCCAGTTAGGGCTGAGTGTTCCCGGGTCTCTCACTTTCTGCATAATGTCTGTCTGTGGTCTCTGTATTTGTTCCCATCTGCTGCAGGAGGAAGCTTCACTGATGACGGCTGAGCAAAGCTCTGACCTATGAGTGTAGCAGAATGTCATTAGGTCACTAGGGGTCATTTGATCACTGTATTTTTTCCTTCTATTAGCGCAGTATTATTTGGTCCCTGGGCTATCTTATCTCAGGCTCTTCATTACTCACGTGGTGTCATTGTGGAGTTCCATATCACCGAGTGAGCCTAAGTCAAATCAGCTATTGGTTGGTTGCTTCCATAACCTTTTGCCACCATTACCCTAGTGTATCATGCAGGCAGGACACCACTGTAGATAAAGGGCTTGTGGCTGGCTTGGTGTTTATATTTCTCTTTTGAGAGCACGGAGAATACTAAAAATGCCGGAATGTAGGGGCAGGGCTCTGTGTAGGCATCTACTCAACTTTTCCATGTTCAATGAGTTGCATAGGTGTTGTCTTCATCGGTGGGGCCTTGCTGTCAGTTTGTGCAGAACAATCAGGGAAAGTTTTCTAGAGCAAGAACTCCGAGCTCATCCTCAGGGCTGGAGAAACGGTGCAGTGGTTAAAAGCACTTGTGCTTGCTGAGGACCAGGGTTTAGTTCCCAGCACCCACATAGCAGCTTGCTGTGTAACTCCAGCTCGAAGAAATCTGATGTCTCTTCTGACCTTTGCAGACTCCAGACATGCATGTGGCACGGTTGCCCATCCATGTAGGCAGAATACTTATACACGTGAAATTAAAGAAATAAGCCCGTCATCCTCTGCACTCCCAAGCTCCTGAATAAGACCACTGGTGCAGGGAGTGTGTGAGGGGAGAGGAGGGAGGGTGCTGCGATTAAAGTTAAAATGAATGAATGAATGAATGAATGACCACAGCTGCTTAAGGGAGACCCAAGAAGGTCACTGCAGTCACAGAAACACAGCTCTCACCTCAAAGATGATGGTTTATTCTGGAGCCAATATGAGTGACCATGGCCAGGACGTATATATTAGCCTAGCACCAAGTGTGTGTTACAGTGTGGAACAGTGCGATGAGGTTTCATAGTAATGGGAAATAGGAAGTTGTAAATCACGGCACTTTCCACATACATTGGTGGAAACAGCGGGGAGTTTTTTAAAAGTTAAGGCAAAGCAGAGAAATCTCTGTTCTAGGCCATGGACGCTGAGGATACTCCTTTGCCTTTGATTGGCGGAAGCGAGGGGTCTGGCTTTTGATTGGTGGAAGCGAGGGGTCTGGCTTTTGATTGGTGGAAGCGAATGTTATTTATCAGCCACAAGGATGTCACCTCGGACACAGGAAGTCAAGGGCTAGCTATTAAAGGGGCTAAGACATTATGAGGCAAACATAATTAAGCTGTGGGCCTGCATCATCCCGACCTCCTAGAATCACAGAAGTTCTAACCAATTAATTCATCAGCCTTGCTGTGAAGGCTCAGGGGAAGGTGTGAATCTTACCAGGATCTTTGATTCACACCACATTTCAATCTGTGTTCACTTTTCTTTTCTTTTTTTTTCTTTTTTTTTTTTTTTTTTTTTTTTTGGTTTTTCGAGACAGGGTTTCTCTGTATTGCCCTGGCTGTCCTGGAACTCACTAGACCAGGCTGGCCTCGAACTCAGAAATCCGCCTGCCTCTGCCTCCCAAGTGCTGGGATTAAAGGCGTGTGCCACCACCGCCCGGCCTGTGTTCAGTTTCAAAGCAAACCACTTCACACTGGAAATGCAGACAGCATTTTCACACTGATTCAATCATAGAAGCCCACTGGAAGGTGTCGTTGGATTACAGCTCTGATGATCCTTTTCTCTGGAAGAGTGACTGGAGAGCTCTGCGTTCAAAACCAAGGTTCCAATGGACTTTATGTAGAATCTGCCTATGGGAGTGATAAGACTAGTGCATCCTTATTGAGGTGTTCTGAGACAATGGGCAAGAGCACGGGCTAGGGCAATGGCTCAGTGAGTAAAATGCTTATACAAGCACAGAGTTCTGAATTCCTATTCTCAGTACACTGTACAAGCCAGCATGGTGGCATCTGCCTCTAACCCCAGTGCTAACAGGAAGTGCGCAGAGACACCGGGATCCTCGAAGCTCACTGGCCAGTGGGCTCCATACCCAGTGTGAAACACAGTCTCAAAAGGTAAAATGTCCAGTGATTGAGGGAGACACCTGATGTCCACATCTGTTTTCCACACACACACACACAAGCATAGGTGAGCACATCACGCAGAGAGAGAGAGAGAGAGAGAGAGAGAGAGAGAGAGAGAGAGAGAGAGAGAGAGACATACACACACAATAGATGTCTTTAAAAAAAAAAAAAAGCACCACCAGCAACCAAGATTCATCATTACCCTGAGCTTTTTCACTTATTTTGTTTGAGACAGAATCTTGCTATGTAGCCCAGGATGACCTCAAACACACGACCCTCCTGCCTCAGCCTTCATGTGCTGAGACACAGGTCTGCTCACTGAACAGTTCCTCCGCTCTTTGGGAGAAGTGTGGTTTCCAGCGCTTCTGAAATCCCACACTAGAAACCCACATTAAAACCAGGGCATGGAGTAGGTTCCAGAATCCTAAAATTACCCTGCAAACCCTGCAGCTGAGGAGATCGTCTTTGGCTCAGAGGCCGCAAGATCGATCTTGTCACATTTTGCCGCTGTGTAATTAAAGCTGGAGACACTGGCTCCACAACTCTTCACAGGTAAGGCCCGCAGTAATTCGCTGCTCTGTAAAACTTTTAACACCTTGGCTAGAGACGCACCCCTCCCCCTCTTCACAGTACACAAGCAAAGACTGTTTCCCAGGCGGCCTCTTTCATGGCGGACTGAGAAAAGAGGTCTCTGAAGACAACCGTATTTTTCTTCCATGCTGGAACTTGAGTGACGCTTCAGAACCTGGACACTGTACTCTCGCAGGCCAATCTGCTTTTCTAATGAGGTTTTCACAGTGACATATTTAGGGAATTATGTGCAAGCTGTCCCAAATTGAGGTCTAGTCAAGGCTGCACTTTGATTATGTAATTGCAGCAAGCCCCCAAGAGACAGAAAGTGATTAAACATGTCTTCTATAGTACATTCTGTTGATCTCCACCGATGATAAAGCCGGGAGCTGTTATGGTTTTTGCTGTTCCTCCATGCCCTTCAGCCCTCCGCTAATTGGATGCAAAGCCTCCTATATGCTAGGCAGAAACTCTGATATTGAGCCATGCCCCAGACCCTCACTGGGGGATTCTAGGCAGGGGCTCTACCACTGAGCCACACCCCCAGCCCCTCACTGGGGATTCTAGGCAGGGGCTCTACCACTGAGCCACACCCCCAGCCCCTCACTGGGGATTCTAGGCAGGGGCTCTACCACTGAGCCACACCCCAACCTCTCAATGGGGGATTCTAGGCAGGGGCTCTACCACTGAGCCACACCCCCAGCTCCTCACTGGGGGATTCTAGGCAGGGACTGCACCCCAAGCCATACGCTCAGGCCTCATGTTGCTTTTTATTTTGAGACAGAGTCTTACTCTACATTGCTCAGGTTGGTCTTGGACTCATTTTAAGACTTGAAACATTCCATCTTCCTGCCTCAACTTCCTGTGTGTCTGAAATGACAGTTCTGTGCCATCACACTTGACTTTTTCCTGGATTTGAAGGAAGAAAACTTCAGGAGTTGAGAAGGGTCCCAGGCTGGCCACTAACTGAAAGGTAAGTCACTAGCCAGGTTAAGGTCAGTAACTGAAAGCTATGGTAAACTCAGAAGTCTTTCTGATCTTGTAACTACTCGGGAGCCCTGGGTGTTTTCAGCTGGGCGGAAGTGACTTCTCATGTGATCCAGAGAAAACCCTACAAGATCTGGATTTCTGGTCTTGCTGTCCCATCCACAAGGGCAAATTTATCTGCCCAAGCACTAAGTCTCTTCTTTCCCAAGTTTGGGATGTGTTTGTGTGTGTGTGTGTGTGTGTGTGTGTGTGTGTGTGTGTATGTATGTGTGTGTGCTTGTGTGTATACAAATATACGTTGTTGGTGTATGTGTACACGCACATGTATATGCAAATGCATTTCTGGTTGTGTGTGTGTTTATGTGTACATATATTGAAGAAGTCAACCAGAAATCAACTTCAGCTGCTGCTCCTCAGACACTGTCCACCTTATGATTATTGTATTTTTAGTCAGAGTCTCTCAGTGACCCTAGAACTCACCAAGTTCACTAACCAGGGTTGCCTGGTTAGCAAGCATTAAGGGTCCTCCAGTCGCTACCTTTCCAATTATTCTGTTTTTAAAGACAGAGTCGTATTATGCAACCCAATCTGACCTCAGTCTCAGAGCAATCCTCCTTCTGCATCCTCTCAAGTGCTGGAATTATAGGCATGCTTAGCTTTGGATTCTTGAGACAGGGTTTTACTACATAGTCTGAGATGACCTTGAACTCAAGATCCTCCTGCCTCAGCTCCCTAAATGCTGGGGTTGCAGCCCTGTGCCACCAAATCTGGCTTTGTTTTTTTTTTTTTTTCCATTTTCACAGAGTAGGTCCATTGCCTATTCTGAGCCTGTGCTTTCTCCTTTGAGCCTTGACAGAACTGAGTAACTTTGTATACAGTGTGTGTGTGTGTGTGTGTGTGTGTGTGTGTGTGTGTGTAATCTGTATATGTGAATATAGTCATGCATATAGAGGTCAGAACTACACCAGGGTAGCTGGCCCCTAGTCTTTTGGGGATTCTTTTCTCTCCTACCCATCCTACCCTAGGAGAGCTGGGAATACAGATGTGTACAACCCAATCTTTACCAGTGTCCCAGGGCCTGAACTGAGACCCTGACACTTGACCAGAAACTGCTGTGTCTACTGAACCTCATCCCCAGCCACGCTCGCTCTTGCTCTATGGAGCCCTGAGAAAGGCCCCACAGCCCAGCAGCCTCACATGAGGCTCTCCCTTCCCGCTTGCCCTGCACTCTCGGCAGCCATCTGCCCCACAGCTTCCAAACTCCCTGACATTAAACAAAAACGAAACCAAGCTTTCCCTAATTGAGGATCATAATCAAGAATCTGTCAGGGGGTCACTTAGAAATTAATTCAGCTTGATCGCTCTTCAGACCTTCACTAAGAAACGGCATGTTCTCCCTGACACCGCCATGTCCCGTTTCATCCCATATTACCTCCCTAACAAGGCTGTGTGCTCAGCTCGACGCTCACAAATTAAAGAAACGGGCAGCAATCCTACAGCTCTCTCCCTGGATTACAGTGATGGGCTTGTCTCTAGGCTTCCAGATCTTTCTATGCAAGCTGAATTGGCTTCCAAACGTAACTTCCTGTTAGATCCCTGGACCATGACCTCCTCGTGTGACACTGTCACTATGCTACATTTAATTAATTAATTAATTAATTAATTAATAATTAATTATAAAGACCTTCACGTAGTTACCTGTCTTGTGGGAACTAGAACAGAGTGCTGAATGGTACAGTTAATGAATCGGTAAGAAGGAAGTGTAGATGCCTTCGGAACGTATCCCTCTGGCTGCTGAAAGCATGGCTGTGTTTGCCTTCAGTGAGAACTCCTGGGTTTCTGGGAGAAAGCATATAGGGCATGGATAGTTCTAGAAGGATGAGGACATTTCAGTGAATCCCACATATTATTCTGCTACTGAAGCTTCCATTCCAGATTCATTTCAAAGTGACCTTTTATTTATGTATTCATTCATTCATTCATTCATTCATTCATTTATTCAGGGTTGGTCTTATGTAGCCCAGGCTGGACTTGAACTTGCTATGTAGCCAAGGATGGTCTAGAATTTCTGATCTCCCTGTCTCCACTTCTCCAGTGCTTATAGGCAAGCGCCACCAGGGATGGAACCCAGAGCTTTGTGCATGCTAAGCAAGTTCTCTACCCAGTGAGCCACAGGCCCAGTTCAGGAATTGTCATTTTGACACACTGCTCAGCACACTTGGGTTCTAGCCCCTGCCAGCTACTTCCTCCTGGCATGCCTACAGGTATGATATTTTCTGTCTTAGACCCCAACTCTCCTCACCTGTAAGATATGATGGTCACAACCCACTATCCAGTGGGCCTGGGGGGGTGGGGTCAAGGTGATACAGAACACAGCATCACCTGGTACTAAGGAGTCGACGGCAGGAGGGTTGCAAGTTTGAGCCCAGCCTGTTTCTGACCTTTTAGACTCGAGTGGCTCTTCCATGCACTGGAGTCTAACACAGTTCTAAGGTTCACATGTAAAACAATCCCTGCTTTAAGTGCCAAGGAGATGGCTCGCTCAGTCAGCAAAGGGCATGGTGTGCAAATGTGAGTACATAGTAAAAGATATTTTTAAAAAATCCAGGCATAGTGGTTTTTCCCCACCTTAGACCATTTATGTTCCCGGATGAAAGACACACAGCCTTATATTTTTAAATATGCCTCAGGCAGCACAATAACTGGGCAGCTGCCTACCCTCTGTGTTGTTAGAATCTACTTTCCTATCCATAACCCAAGTTATTACTTACTATGTTTCACCTGGGCTGCTCTTAGCTCTCATTGGCCAGCCCACATGGCCACGTTTTTTATGGCTCAGCTAACCCATGGCAGCTCTTTTCCTGTACTTTCTTATTCTATCCCAAGGTGGCTTCTCCCAAGCCTGCCAGACCTTAAATAACCCCTCCTACGCCTCTTCTGCCCAACCGTTGGCATCTTTAGTCACCAATCAGAATTAACTTGGGGCAGGGTCACTCAGTATCTTACTTGTGATCTCTCTCAGTACCAGTCTTAGGGGCCCCAAATTAGCCAGCACAGGCCAACTAATTACATTAGTACCTAAGTTCAGACACTCAGCACCCATATAGAAAAGGCATGGCCTGGTGTCACCGGCACGTATCTCAGTGCTGGGCTGGGTGGAGATGGTTGATTGGTGCCTGGGCTTGCTGGCTGTTGGTCTAGCCTACACAGGCAGTTCTAGGGAATGAGAGTCTAAGGTTGTCCTCTGCCCTCCACACACACGTACTCACACACACATGTGCCCATGCACACCCACGCGCACACACCCACACACACTCATCCACACATAATCACAGTTATGATTGTAAACACCTAGCTTACAGGCTCAACCTCTTATCCTGCCTCTGCAGAGTTCGATTCTTATCTGTGGGAAATCACAAGGCCCTGTGGTGTCAGGATCCCACCCCCGACCCCAGGCAGAGGTAGCTGCTGAAACAGGAAGTGTTTATCCACACAGTAAGACCGAGAGTGCCAGCAAAAGCTGAGGAGAAAAGTAAAGAAGAAAAGTATGCGTGCTACACGGACCGATTTTCATAAAATTAACATGATAGTGATAATAATGTTCCCATTAATATTTATAACCTTGCACGGATTAAATCATACTTTGTGATTATGTTAATCGTCATTTTTATTCAGGGCCAACGGCGGGCTGCGCTTTTTGCTTTGTTTTGTTTCCTTTTCTTTTTGAGACAGTCTTCCTACATAGCCCAGGCTAGCCTCAAACTCTCAGTCCTTTTGCCTCGGCCCCCAATGTGCAGGGATTACAGGCACATACCATTGTGCCTGGATTTTTCTTTTGTTGGCTTTTGTCTTTAGAATGTTCTAGTGACATTCCAAATTCTTCCAAGAGAGCCATTGTGACTTTAATAATGGTAACACACATTCACATAGGCATCTGCCCTTGAAACTAAAGTCTTCTTAGACACCTGATTCAAAAGGCTTTCGGGTTTTTATGATTCCTTCATAAAAAAAAAAAAGTTTCCCTCTTTTGCACACATTAAACATGATTGAAATGGGAGATACATCCACTCGGCTCCCACGGCCTCCTGAACCTCTGTCCTGAACCTCTGCCCTGAACCTCCTGAACCCATATCCCGGAAGCAGGACCGCTGCCTCCTGGGATATGGGTCTTTAGCAAGCATGAGAGACCAGGGTGCCCAGCAGGCTGGTGCAGACAGAGCTGCGTCCTGCACACTGCCGCTCTGCTCTCCCCTGCTGCTCAGCTATGGGCTCCGCCCGACACCCTGTTCACAGAAGCTGCACACTCCACCACTCAGCACAGGAAGTGGAGCCCGAAGCTGCATCAAGTCTGTGGGCTGGCAGTGGGCAAACCTCACCGCTCTTCCTTTCCCAGCAACAGATTTGTCTTCGTCCTTTTAAGGACTGAAGAGATGGCTCAGTTCCTGTGTAAGCACAAGGATCTGAGCTTGGATCCTCAGTTCCCACAGTGCACCTCAAAGTGCTCAGAAGAAACCTGGCTGCTGCGTGCGCAGCCCTAAATGGGACATCTGTATCAAACCCTCCTGCATGACTCAGGGAACATCATGGAAGCCAGGCAGAAGATGGAGAAGAAAACTGAAACACTGGCTTCTGGACATCACCATGGCACCCGTGAACCCACAGCCGCTGTGGTTACCTGTACACAGTCAAGCCAGACATGATTCCAGCATGGATTGGGAGGAGCTCACAGGCTCCACCCTCATCCATGATTGACACCTGATGGCTGCAAGGGGAGGGAATCAGTTTTCTTCAAAAACTTAGCAACTAACTGCTTGCCCTACATACATGGATATGAGCAGCCATAACTGGATACAGCCTGTTAGAACAAAATAAAAAGACATGAAGTTGGGAGGGGGTCATGATAGAGGGTCTTGGAAAAGGGAATTGGGGGGGGGGGATAGGATCAAAATGTATTGTATGCATGTATGAAATTCCCAAAGAATAAGTAATATCAGACATACTTAAAGCCAGGCGCCAAGCACTCGTCCATAACCCCAGCACTGAGGAATACTAGTGGATTCCTGGCGCTCACTGGACAGCCACTTAGTTGAGTCTATGAGCTCCTCCATGAAAGACCCTGCCTCAAGAACTAAGATGGAGAACCGTCAATGGAGGAAGACGTTTAACCATCAACCTCCACACATGTGCACACACATGCGTGCACACTTGCACACACATCAGCACATACATAAGTGGAGGAAAGATCACGTGACCCATCTGCCGTCTCTCACCAGCCATCCGCTGAATCCTGAGTTAGCCGGGCCTGTTGTAAGACAGTATCACCAGCCAGGCAGCTCCATGGTAACATGTCATGCCGTTGGGGGGTCTGAAGTTCAAGGCCAAGGGTCTCAGCTTGGCTCCTACTGAGGACTGGAAAGGGAGAGGTGTGTCTTCCCATCCCCGGGGCACTTGCCTCCAATCTTCGATGACCTTTGACTTGTGCCACTTAGGGGAGGCAGGCTTTGTTTTCGCTCACAGTTCCAGGTTACTGTTCATCACAGCTGGGAAGGCAATGCAAGGATTTAAGCATCTAGTCACACCCCACACACAGTCAGGAGGAGCAGTCAGCTGGCTCTCTCTACCCTTACACATGCAGGCTCCGAAGCCAAGGGCTGCTGCTGCTGGCCACTTTCAGATTGGGGCTTTGTACATGAATTAAGGCAATCAAGACAAACCTCAACCCACCCACCGCCCAGCTCCCACCAACACGAGCACAGGCTGAGCGGATCTGGATAACCACCCCTCATTGGACCTCTTTTCCCAGGGGATTCGAGACTGCATCAGCTGGGCAACTATCAGCTGGCATTACATAGGGAGACGTGAACGCTGGTGCTCAGCTGGCCCTCGGTCCTTTTGCCTCAGTTCAGAAGCTCACTCCGTAGGGCGGTCCTGCTCACTGTGAGGATGGGTCTTCCCACCTCAGTTTACCCAGTCTAGAGACTCCCTCATAGACAACGCCCAGAGGTTCCCACTACCCCATCCCCCACACCCAAACCTCCCTACTTACCTCCACCCTTGCAACCCCCCCCCACCTCATGATTCTAAATCCCATAAATTGACAATTAAAATGAACCACCACAAGGCCTGCCTAAGGACCTTGTCTTAATTTGGTTATATGCAAAGAACCTATTTCCCAATAAGGCTGAATTCCAGGCCCCAGGGGTTAGAATTTCATCATTATTGGTCACACGATTACATCTAAAACAGGCCTCTCCTCTCTCTCTTCCCATGGAAAGGAGAGGGGTGACAGGATTATAAATAGGTTATTGAGCTTCTCTTTCTCCAGAGAAAGCCCCGGGGCAACCCAGAGGGGACTCTGAAAATAAGGGGCACCTAGGGCTGCCTTCAGGCTGGAGACAGTATGTATGTCCTTGTGCCCTGTTTAGACAGATACCACTGAGGGTGGATGTGACTCAGACCAGCACCCTCTCCAGCAGAAGGCTTCTCACCCACTCTCTACTTCCTGGTCCACTCAGACTAAGGAGTCTCCACCACATGCCCGCACCACCACAGGCTAAGCTGCTCTTACCTGGCATAGTGGACTGAAAGCCCTCTGTAAGCCAAATTAAACCTTTCCTGCTTTACAAACATTGAGACCTGAGTTCCAATCCCCTGTGTCCATATAAAGCTTCGTGTGGTGGCATGCAGCTAGACTCCCAGAGTTTGCTGTGGAGGCAAAACCAACAGAATGTCTAGGGCTCCCCAGGCAGCAAGTCTAGCTGAACCAACAAGCTCCAGGGCCTCTGGGGAGCCTTGTCTCAGAAAATAAGATAGAGACTGATTAAGAAAGTCACCTGACGCTGGGCAGCAGTGGCACATGCCTTTAATCCCAGCATGAGGAGACAGTGGCAGGCAGATCTCAGTGAGATCAAGGCTAGCCTGGACTACAAAGTGAGTTCAGGACAGCCAAGGCTACACAGAGAAACCCTGTGTTGGAAAAACAAAAAGACACCCGACATCAACCTCTGGCTTCTCCACATGTGCTCTCTTTTTCTGTCTGTCTGTCTGTCTGTCTGTCTGTCTGTCTGTCTGTCTGTCTCTCTCTCTCTCTCTCTCTCTCTCTCTCTCTCTCCCTTTTTCAACACACCAACAAAATTACACTTATAAATCAAGCTTTCTTCCATTAAGTTGTTTCTGTCAGGCACCACAGCCACGGCACTGTGAAAGGGATAACGCCATGTATAAATATTTGTCAGGTTAATTAATTAGCCCACTCATCGGTTAGCAAAAGCCCACAACGGAGGACTTCACAGGAAATCTGTGGCACACTCACATCAGCTGTTAAAACATAAACACAAAAGGAGAGAAGGAACACCATGTGTTTCTGTCCTTCGAAGGCTCTGAGAGATTGACTGCCCTGCTGTAAAGCAGCTGAGTGTCCTGAGAGACACCAGGAAGCCATTTTTCCCGGTGAGGCCACAACTCACAGGTTGGGAGGATTTAGTAAATGAGCCCCTGGTGGATGAGAGCAAATGTGCTTTCCCACGCTGGGCCTGACCCTGCCACCTCTGCTGGGGGAGAAATGATATCTCCTCATACAGGTGGCATGTTGGTACTGTCTGCTGGGGCTGCATCCTGACATGTGTCCTGAGTCAGTGTGGGGGAAGGGCAGGAGCTAGGGCGACAAGCTGGCCCTTAAATGTTTCTCCTCTGTTAGTTACTGTGTGTGCGCATGTGTGTGTGTGTGTGTGTGTGTGTGTGTGTGTATGCTGCCTGTGCCTGTGCACACGTGTGTGCACACAGGTGCATGTGCACACAGGTGCATGCCTGCTATGGCTGGGCATGTGAGTCCCTCCCCCATCTGCTGCTTTGCACACCAGGCTAGCTGGTCTGTCCGATTCCGAGGCTTTTCAAGCAATAGATAAACAGACACACACTCCCTGGCCCGGCTTTAGTTGAGTTTCCAAGGGTTAAAGCTCAGGTCCTCATACTTGGGAGGCAAGCACTTTAGCCCCTAAGACATCTCCCCATCTCCTGGATTAGTGACTTGGACTGTCACTGTGACAAAGACCTGAGGAAGATGGAACAACTTCCAGAGAGGAATTATTCCTTTCAGACAATTTCTCTGCTTTCAGTTCACAGTTGCTTACCGCCCCCTCCCCCACCCCCTCCCCCACCTCCCCTTCCCCATGCATGTGGGCAGCAGAACAAGATGGTGGTGAAAGTTTGTGACAGAGGAACTTCTTCACGGAGAACAGAAAGCCCAGAGACAGACAGGAAACAGGGACTGGGTGATCTTCAATGGCTCATCTCTCTACACTACCTCCTCTGGCCAGGCCCCACACCTCTTAAAGTTTCCAGCACCTCCCAAACAGTGCTCTCATCTTGGTACCACCTGTTCCAATTAGAAACTGACAAGGTGAACGAGCGACCCCTGTGGAGACCTCTCTGTGCCTCCCACCTCATTTGAGGCTGTGTGTGCTAAGGCAGGAATCCTCCTGTCTCTGCCTCCCATCTCATCACAGACATGTTTGGCTTTGTATGGGTTCTGATCTCAGGTCCTTATATTTATGTGGCCAGAGCTTTCCCACAGGATCTTCTCCCATCTCTACCCTCCTCTTTAACTCACCCATGAAAGTATCCAACATGAACATCACAACGGGTAATGTCGTTTCATAATGTCTACATGTTGGAAACGCCCACAACTCAGGTAGGAGTTCAGCCACCCCACCTCACAGATGGGGAAGCTGAGGCTAAGAACTTATATCAGCTCCCTTCCCACCCTTTCTGCCACAAGTCCCCACAGTGGGCTCTCAGATGGGAATGAGAGGACCCAGGGAGGGAGTCTCTCACAGGTGGATATTTCCAATCCACACTTGACAATTTTCAGGCTTGCATCTGTCAGTGCCATTTGTTGCTGTCCCACAACAAAGACTTCCTCGGCCACAGGAGGAAAAGGCATCTCTGCCAGTGTCTGCAAGGCCAACTGCACTAACTGAAAATTCCACTCTTGGTCCTGACCCTGGACATGACTTGGGACATGAGACAGGCATCTGGGCATCCAGAAACCTTCGGTATTTTCACTGTATCCAAGTCCTAAATAGCAGACTGAGCCAAAAGCCACCTGCAGGAGAGGTGGACCTCCCCTCAGCTCCCGTGGCCTTCTGCTCCCAGCCCTGTTGCTGGAAAGTAAATGTTACACTGTGAATTCTCTCCTAACACATCAGTGGTCCGTGACCAGGGCTTCGTCCCCGGCAGAGAGGCTCATCCATCACTGCCAGTAAGTGGGATACAGGTTTTCAGAGTTCTTGGCAAAATGCAGTTACTCAAATCCTGCACCTGTTCCAGGACACATTGCCAGGGTGGGAGGATGCCTTGCATTGGCTGGGAGGATTCGGGGATGAGGAGCTGGGTGTGAGCTGCCCTTCTTCAAGGTGAGTGAGAATAGTGTTCTATGCAGTGGGCGGTCTAGGAGGTATCACCCCGGTGCTGGAGCAACACTCCTACAGGAGGTGCAGCCCAGGTAGGAAGAATTTAACCAGCCATTGTCAGGACTATTCTCAGGAAATAGCACAAGCTACAGAGAAGGAGTAGAGGAGGTTTCTGAGCTGCAAAAATGCAAAATGACAGTCTCTAAGTCTGCTGAATAGAAAAGAAAGCCCACCCTGGGGTCTTCCTGGCTCTACAGCCTAGGGACAGTGCTGTCACTGAGGACTGCATTTGACCAAAGAGGAACCCAGGCCCTTAGAACATTTGCCACTTCTGCTTCTACTTGCAAAAGCATCATAACTGGGCTGGGGAAGATGGCTCAGTCAACAAAGTCCTGAGCTCTACCTCCAGCACCTATGAGAATAAAAACAAGTGAGCATGCTGGCCCATGCTTGTAATCCCAGAGCTGGGGAGGCAGAGGCACAAGGACCCCTCAGCCTAACTAGCCATCTTAGCCTGCTCAGTGAATTTCAGATCCAGTGAGAGACCCCGTTTCAAATAAACGAGGTAGAAACCGGAGGTGGCTCAGTTGGTGAAGGATTTGCCACACGTGCATGAAGAACAGAATCTGGATTCTCAGCACCAATGTGAACAGCAGGCAAGATGGCCCCGTGACGGCAGAGGCAGCAGGAGATGCAGAGACAGCTGATCTCCAGCCAAATTCCAGGTTTTAGTGAAAGACCTTGTCTCAAAAGTATAATGGAGACAATCGAGAGAGAGAGAGAGAGAGAGAGAGAGAGAGAGAGAGAGAGAGAGAGACCCAACAATGACCTCTAGTCTCCACATACACACAAACACATATGTAAATAAATAAAACCTTTAAAAACCTACCATGGTATATGGTTGTCGAAGAATCACACACACACACACACACACACACACACATATACACACACACACATACACACATACACACACTCACTCACACACATCCTTTCACACACTCACACATACACACATTCACACACAACCACACACACTCATATACACATTTACACATGCTCACATGCACTCACACACATACTCACACATACATACTTACATACATTCACACACACACACACACACATGCCATAAATAAGGCTTACTCTCATTCACAGTGACATTGTTTCTTGCCCAGGATGTGCACCAGGTGTGACATTGACTTCCTTAGGAGAAAGTCCTGCTGAGTGTCATGCTTAATGAATTAGTAATACCAAAATCCACGTGTGTTCTGGCCCAGCTCTCCATCTCAAGACAGTAGATCTCTGCTTTTCAAATATATGGTTGCTGCCTCTGCTGTGGTCTGTGAGGACAAAATAGTAAATATTATCTCCATCTTCTCTGGCCATCGGGGGAGGACGGATGGAAAAGGAGGTCGTAATTCTCTTTGCCAAAGTGAACAGTCACCTTGCGGCTATTATCCCAGCCTGACCTTGATGCTCAGTGCTTTCTGCTTGGTCTTCAGCTGTTTCGAAGGAAACAGGCTGCCAAGAGTTAGGAGGTGTTAAAGTAGCCATCAGTGTTCCTCTTAGCTGACTTGTAGCTGAGAAAGGAAGAAAAAGAGCAGGTGGGGGGAGGGGAGAAAAGTGAAAGAAGGGAGGGAGGGCGGGAGGGAAGACCTGGGTTTGATACCCAGCACCAGTATTAACCAGACCAATCCTGCAGGCCTGTCATCTCAGCACTTACAATGACAAGGCAGAAGGATCAGAAGTTTAAGGTCATCCTTGGCTACACGAAGAGTTTGAGACCACCCTGGGCTACATAGGACCTTAGCTCGCTCAAATGAGTGAAGTGAGGGATGGATGATCAATTCAATGCCCCCTGCTGAGTGGGCTCTCACAAGGCTGACTGGTCCTCCTGCCTCTGACACACGCCTGCCAGCAAACCTCCATAGGATCAATTGATTTGGCACTAGACTTGGTCATGACCCCAGCAATGTCCCTCATTCTGAGACTCCTGAGGCCACCTGTTTTGGTGGCCTCTGCCACTGCCACTGCCACAAAAGACTTTCTTGGCTTCTTGTTCACATTGCCCTTCAGATCACAAGTCCTTCAGGTAATTTCCCAACCTGTCACATATCCCCACACAGAACTGGTCCTGAGCCTCCCCAACTCGAACCAGGTCCCTCTGGCGGGGGTATGTCCATTCCTGGTTCTAAGGCTTCTGAGTGTGTCTCTTTAGCTTCCTGTTAATAGCCAGGCCACTCTGGCACAATCTCTCTTCAGGAAACCGCTCTGTCCCTCATTCACGGTGCCTTCGATGCTCCCCTGGCTGATCCAGCTACCCATCACTGCAGTGATCCTAACAAGTCTTCCAACTTCAACCATTTAATAAATTACAGACTTCTGCTTGTATTTGCATAGGAAGTCTGTAATTAGCCATGGGGCATTTTGTTAAACTTCTCTGAAAGATGCTGGAGAAAAAAAAGAATAAATTCTTGTATTGTATTGTAGTCCTGGGAGATCGCTCCGCTCCCCGCCTCCACATCTCCCCCACTGTACCGCCATCAACCGAATTTCCACTTTCTTCCTGCCTGCTGGTTCTTTTTAACCTCTGAATTCATTTTCAGGATCCAGAGCAGTTTCCAACATCCCCATCTTTGTCAGGAGGGTCTTACTTACCAAAGTTAATTTTGCTCACATCGCAGCAGCATTCTTGAGAATAAGTATGAATCTTGTTTGTCTTTATTTCCCGTGTTCTACCAGTGAGTGGCAATCACAACTGAATTACCATTGTTCAAGAAACTTTGCTCACGTGTTTCGGAGCCGTTGAGAGACATCACGCAAGATGAAACCGGACTCAATGAAAGCTCTGTGCCAAAGCACTGTTAGCTTAGGGTTGCCCTGTAAGAGAGTCCCTTGGATCTAGGACCTTAGAAGTAGTATGTGTTTCAGTCTCCAAAGACCATCATAGTTCTGCCATCTGTCTCGATAACTCCCTGGCAGGCGAGCGAAGGCTGGGTTCACAGGATGGCTCTGTGCCCATTGGAAATGCGAACCTTTCTATTTCCTTGTAAAGAAATCTCTGGCTCTTTTCAAGGCTGTCCAAAAGGAATAGGGCTGTCAAGGAAGAACTTTGTACTTGGCTCAACAACAGTCATTCTCCACTTATTTCCCTGAAAGCAATCAGGCTCTGTACTCTGGGGAAGAGAGCAGGGGGGTGTATCTACAGAAACTTCAGAGGTCTCATCAGTGCTGGGAAGATAGCCCTTGCAAGATCCCTGCCTTCTGAAAGCTTCTAGTCCAACAGACGACAGAGCCTACAGAATTCACAGGGAGAGGGGCTGTCTGGAGAACAGGAAAGGAGTCAATCAAAAGCAAGAGCTGGGACCTCCCCTTTAGGATGGAGGTCTGTCAAGGACTCATTTCCTGTCTTATTCTGTTTTTCTTCATGGTGCTGGGGCTGTTACTCGGTACCCTGTACATGCTAGCCAAGTGCTCTGCTGCTAAGCCACACCCCAGCCCCTCACTGGAGGATTCTAGGCAGGGGCTCTACCACTGAGCCACACCCCAGACCCTCACTGGGGGATTCTAGGCAGGGGCTCTACCACTGACCCACACCCAGCCCCTCACTGGGAGATTCTAGGCAGGGGCTCTACCACTGAGCCACACCCCAGCCCCTTCCTGGGAGACTCTAGGCAGGGGCTCTACCACTGAGTCACACCCCAGCCCCTCACTGGGGGAATTCTAGGCAGTGACTCTACCACTGAGCCACACCCCAGCCCCTCACTGGGAGATTCTAGGCAGGGGCTCTACCACTGAGCCACACCCCAGCCCCTTCCTGGGAGACTCTAGGCAGGGGCTCTACCACTGAGTCACACCCCAGCCCCTCACTGGGGGATTCTAGGCAGGGGCTCTACCACTGAGCCACACCCCAGCCCCTCATTGGGGGATTCTAGGCAGGGGCTCTACCACTGAGCCACACCCAGCCCCTCACTGGGGGATTCTAGGCAGGGGCTCTACCACTGGGCCACACCCCAGCCCCTCACTGGGGGATTCTAGGCAGGGGCTCTACCACTGAGTCACACCCCAGCCCCTCACTGGGGGATTCTAGGCAGGGGCTCTACCACTGAGCCACACCCCAGCCCCTCACTGGGGCATTCTAGGCAGGGGCTCTACCACTAAAGCATGACCCCATGCTAGGCTTGAGGGGTAATAACTTCTAAGAAATTATTACATTTGGGGTGTAAGAACTTGTGCCCCAAGTCAGATCTGGCCACCTATTCTCAATAAGTCAATAAAAGAGCCAAATCAATATTGAGAAGCAGAACTAGGAGATGGATTGATGTAATCAACGGTGGCACATTGAGAAGAGGGTCAAGGAGATTTGGCGGAACCTCTCAGTCTGTCTTTAGGGCCCTAAAATGAGATCCAAGTTTAAATAGAGGCCAAGGGTATGCATATCTAAGTAGTCCCAGTCAGTCTCAGTGTGGGCCCACCCACCACTGATCTCTCCTAGTCTGGGCTTCAGCCTCACCGTTGAAGGAAGTGACAAGGGGTTAGAGCTGTGTAAACCCTCCCTGGAAACCAGTTCCCCATCCGGTGGGGCCTTTTCCTTCTCGCAGCACGGGATTTCTAGGGAAATTCCCATTTCTCCCAGGCCCTGTAGATCAGTAGTCTGACAGAGGAATGTCTCTTTAGAATACCTTCATTTCTGCCGGGCTGGTTAGCAAGTGGCGAGTCTGAAATCAACTCAAGCAGTTGACTAAGGCTTTCCCTTGGGCCTCATCTAGGGATTAATGTCCCTTTTCTTATTTAACACATAGAGAGTTTCTGGAATACCTGAAAGCCTTAAAAGAAGTCATTAAAAATTTTGTAGCTCAGCTGGGCAGTGGTGGCGCACGCCCTTAATCCCAGCACTTGGGAGGCAGAGGCAGGCGGATTTCTGAGTTCCAGGCCAGCCTGGTCTACAGAGTGAGTTCCAGGACAGCCAGGGCTACACAGAGAAACCCTGTCTCAAAAAATAAACAAAGAAAATTGTAGCTCTGTCTATTCCTTCGTGCTTAGTTTCAGGGAAATTTTCCTTAGTCTCTCACTAGTGACTACGCAGCAGGGACTCCTCGCTGACCCAACATTTCTGCTCGCCACGCCCAACCTCCTCTTTCCCAGCGAGGAGTGGCTATAGTCTGATCCCTTGACCATGTCAGAAACGCGCACGCTCATGCGCATGCGCACACACCAATGCATGCATGCATGCACATGTGCATTTGGAGGCCAGAGGATAATATTGGCTGTCATCCCTCAGGCATCATCAATCTTGAGCCAGCGTCTCTCACTGGCCTGGAATAACCCCAGTGAGGCTAGGCTGGCCAGAGAACTCCAGGGATCCTCTTGCCTCCCCTCTCCAGGGTTGAGATTACAAGCATATACCACCATGCCTGGCTTTTTTGTGTGGATTCTGGGGCTCAAACTCAGATCTTCATGTTTGTGTGGTAAGCACTTTACCCATGAGCCATTTCCCAAGCCCCCAAAGGCCATTGGTGGAGAACTGAATTCTAAATATTTATTTATTTATTTATTTATTTATTTATTTTCTTTTTTTGAGATAGTGTTTCTCTTTGTAGCCTTGGCTGTCCTGAAACTAACTCTACAGTAAAGATGTGTGCCACCACCACCCAGCCCAAATGACTTAAATTTTAAGGTCAAACTTTATATTCAAAATGAAAAATTTAACGATCTTCTGGATTGCTAGCAAATGTTCCCATTTCTCCATCCCCCCTAGAATCCATGCCCTTTGCCTTGGGACCCTGCAGCATTCCACCAGCAGGTGCAAACAGTTTGTACACACTGAGTGCAGTCTGACCGGATGAATTACAGTGACCAATAAGATGCAGCAAAAGTGAATGCAAGCCAGTCAGGATACTAGGCTTCAAGAGTGTGTGCACAGGTGTTGTCTGCCTTCGAATGTTGCTGTCTCCATGGCAACAAGTTCAACTGTTACTGGAGCATGTAACACCCTGGGGAGTATAGCCACCAGCCGCTCACCCACAACAGAGGTGAACTCAGCCAAGATGCTGAGGTTCTAAGATCTGGGGGTACACAAACACATAAATAGGGGGACAGCTTTCAGTCCACACAGTATTTTGTTTCCTGGCATTATACATGATAATAGACACTTTTGGTAAATTCCAGGCTTTGTGCTTGCTCTGGTCTGATGAGCAAGATCTAACCATGATTCTTGCCTTGTCCAGAAGCATAGAGTCTGTGAGGTTTTCCAAACCAGCAACTCTGAGTTTGCTGCAACCAAGTACCCAATGAAAACAAAGAGAGGAAAGGTTAGTTTTGGCTCATGGTTTCAGAGGAGTTTAGCTCTGTCCTTGCAGAGAAGGTGAGGCAGTGGGAAGGAGAGTCTGGGACTCCTCACATCCTGTAAGATAGGACATTAGACTGAAACCAGAGGTGGGCGTAAGCTGCTGGCTTAGGTAGGGTTTCCATTGCTGTGATGAACTACCATGACAAAAACTAAATTGGGGAAGAGAGGGTTTCTTTACACATCCATATTTATCATTGAACATTCCCTGTCCATCATTGAAGAAAATCAGGATAGGAACTCAAACAGGGCAGGGCCGGAACCTGAAGGCAGGAGCTGATATAGAGGTCATGGAGGGTGCTGCTTGCTGCCTTGCTCATCATGGCTTGCTCAAACTGTTTTCTCACAGAACCCAGACCACCAGCCCAGGATAGCACTTCCCACAGTGGACTGCACCCTCCCCATCAATCATTAATTTAAAAAATGCCTTACAGCTGGATCCTATGGAGGCATTTTCTCTACTGAGAGTCCCTCCTTTCAGATAACTCTAGCTTGTGTCAAGTTGACATAAGACTAGCCAGCACAGCTACAAAGGCCCATCCCTACTGTCCTAAATCCACCGGCTAGGACTGATAGCCACACGATTCTGCAATCCTCTGAACAGCGACCCAAGGGGAGACTCAGTGTTCAACCACTTGAGCTTGTTGGGAACAGTGATGGGTAAACTGGTTAACTTGATAAGACTTGGGATCTCCTTGGAAACAATCTCTGAGACGCCCATGAAGGAGCATCTAGATGACATTAAGTAAGGTAGAAAGGCCGAGCCTACCTGTGGTGGGCGCCATTCTAAGGACTGGGGTGCTGAGCCCCAGCATCCATCTCTCTCTGTTTCCTGACTGTGGATCCATGTGACCAGTAGCCTCAGATTCTTGCTTCTATGACGTTGCAATTAGGAAAGGCTGTGCCCTGGAACTGTGAGCTAAAATAAAACCTTCCCTCCTTAAATTGCTTCCCTCAGGCATTTAGTCACAATAGCAACAACAGTAACTAATATAGAGACTGTGGTGGTTTAAATATGCCTGGCCCGAGGAATGGCACTATTTGGAGGTGTGGCCTTGTTAGAGTAGGTGTGGCCTTGTTGGAGTGGGTGTGGCCTTGTTGGAGTAGGCGTATCACTGTGGGCGTGGGCTTTAAAATCCTCATCCTAGCTGCCTGGAAGCCAGTCTTCTCCCAGAGGCCTTCACATGAAGAAGTAGAATTCTTAGCTCCTCCAGCCTGGATGCTGCCATGTTCCCACTTTGATGATAATGGGCTGAACCTCTGAACCTGTAAACCAGCCCCAATAAAATGTTGTCCTTATAAGAGTTGTGTTAGTCATGGTGTCTGTTCACAGCCAGTAAAACTGTAACTAAGACAGAGAGACATTTCACGTTTAAACTGTAACCAGAACCAAATTCGGGGCCAGCTACACATGTGTGCCTAACACACACATCGCTGTCTAGAACAGTGGTTCTCAACCTTCCTAATGCTGCAACCCTTTAATACAGCTCCTTATATTGTGGTGACCCGCAAACCATAAAATTATTTTGTTGCTACTTCATAACTGTAATTTTCCCACTGTTATGAATCACAGTGTAAATATCTGATACGCAGGATTTCTGACATGCGACCCCTGCGGGGGTCATGACCCACAGGACGAGAGCCTCACGGTCTGTATCTGTCTTGGTACAACAGCCCAGAAGGAGCACAGAGACCAGCACAGTATTCGCTTTGCACCTTCACTCTCAGCCACATAAACATTTGAGTTTCACGGCCCCAGGCAACAACTTGTTCCTTTTTAATTAACTTGCCTTTATTGATTTTACACATCCATCAGCAAACACCAACACACCTTCATGTGTGTCTGTGAAGTCAGCACTTACCTGGCACAATGTTCTGGGCCACACCTGGTACTCCAGGCCACATATGGTGCTCCCTGTTGTGTCGGGAGGCTCAGAATGTCTCCGTGGGGAATTGATATATGTGTTTCTTTCTGTTTTCAAGGATTGGGCATTAAATGAATGATCTTATGCATGCTAAGGTGTGCACACCCCTATGCCCCCACTGGGGGATTCTAGGTAGGGGCTCTACCACTGAGCCACACCCCAG
>JADRCG010008336.1:7645-17166 GCA_019844195.1 Rhabdomys dilectus
GACCCCAAGATTGTACCTCTTGGGATAGCATTTAGCTGAAGTTTATGGCTCAAATACATTGGGAACATGGAGAGCAGACAGAGGCCCAGCATTTGTACTTTCAGAGCCTCTTGACTGTTAACCTACTGGAGGATTGACACCAGGAGTATTATGGACTCTGCTGACACTTTAGAATTCTCAGGCTCTACATTTTAACAACACATGACAGTTCTAAAATTGATCCACCTTCTGGCTTATGGATCAAAGCTACTAAACTCTAGGTAAGTTCTCAGTTAATGTCTGTTGAAGTTGACAGAAGCATAAGCTAACCTCCTGACTGCTGTATCTTGGAAATACCAGATATGCCACAAAACTCCACAATTCAGTGTTTATACTTAACCAGGCTATATATGGAGAATATAATCCTGTGAGAATCTCCCTTCAATATTTGTATATGAGTTATTTCTCAGGATTTATGGGGTGGAAGCTTGGTCTCCAGCATAGTAGTGTTGAGAGCCTATGAAAAATAATTACATCATGATAGGTTCCACCTCAGAAATGGAGTAATATTATAGAAAAACAGTGGGTATGACCTGGCAGGAGTATGTTAATTCCTGATGAATTGTGTAGTTAGAAATGGACATACCTGCCCTGTACTTGTACATCTTTTCCACATGCCTGGTACCCTTTCTGATCTTCTGTGAATGTGCTGGTCAGAGCACTCTTCCAAGGATATCAGGCAGCACAATGCTATGTAGACATTCTAGCCATTAGAAATATGAGTCAAATAACATTTTTTTCTTACTCTATTGTCTCAACATGAAGTATACTAAGAAATAAAGCAGAGAAAAATCAGTCCTCACCATCATATGAGTACCACAGTAATGATCAAGAGGTGTTAGTGCCTGTGTTTCTCAGTCTGTCAAGCTGGTAAAAGTAAATAAAGGACTAGGAAGGTAGCACAGTGGTTAAGAGCACTTGCTATTCTTGTCGAAGATCCTAGTTTGGTTCCCAGTATCTATGTGGTGCCATATAGAAATACTTAAAATCAGTTCCAGGGGATCTGCCACCCCTTCCCCCTTTCTTTTTGGCCTCCACAGCATATGACACACACACACACAGTACACATACATATATGCAGGCAAACCATTCATATGCATAAAAGAAAGTAATAAATAAGTATTCAAAAATTAAATAAAGTTTATCTGCAGAAAGGAAAAGAGATTGCTGGCAAGACTTCTAGAGGTCTACTGGTCTTAGGTTCAGTGTTCCATCATATATTTAGATGATGAAACAAATATCTCAGAGTCCTTCCAGTAAATTCTTTTGTCATTGCTGAGTAACCACATCAAATCAAATATAACAGTTTCAAATTCAGTGCATTGGAGAAATAAGCTTTGGCTCTACTGAGAAAAATCTTGAAAGATGGAACAACCTTGAGAAAACCAAACACTGCTCACTGTGGAACATCCTGATAAGAGATGCAATGTGCCAGGTTTTAAGTAAGTAAGCTGTCGGTGTTTTCTGCATTTGATCCTTCTGCTCTCTTCTATTGGTGGATACATCCGAACTGCACCTGGAATTACAATTCTGTATGGACTGGGTAGGACTTCCCTTAGAATTCCCTTCTAAATGCTGTGCTCAAAACATAACATAAGACACCAAATCCTTTCTTCTGAAACCTAACTACTAAGACATCTTCATTAGCAAGATAGTTTCGAATTCACCTCATGTTAAAAAAAGAAATAATTGCCACTTGAGTTGTAATCTCCTGTAGCTTCACCACATTCTTATACTTGTCCCAAGGATTTTCAATACTATTAAAACCAATGTGCTTCTATTTCCTTTAAATTCACAGTCTGAAGGCTATTACTAAAATTCTGCTCATGAAGATGTAGCTGGCCAAGAGTGATGAAGGTTTATCCAAGCTAGTGCTTGAAAAAAATGAGATGAAGAGTTAAGTCTCAAAAAGAAGCATTCCCCTCTGGCTAGAATAGGAGCCTCAGCCATATGTTTTTTCCTGCCATGATATTACAGAAGAAATTTCAATTTATAGGAAACCATTGTTTTAATGATCTGATAGCCAAAGGGAAGGAAATAAGTTGGGTTTTTTTTTTTAATACTTTTGCTCGTGGTAGTATGGTTACTCATAAAGCCTTTTCTTTCTAATACACTTGGGAGACATTTATCTATCTAGTGAAAGGTAACTTCCAAAAAAAAAAAACCTTTCCTTTGTCACTTCGGGTACCAGCCCTAGATTTAGGTAGATTTAACAGCTGTATGTCTCCACTATTAAACCGTTTTCAGGTGATTCCAGAACCCTTTCTTCACACATTCCATTTTTTATGCCACTTTAGCTATTGCATATTATTTAAGGAGCAGGTGTTGGACATAAAGCAGACATCCTAAACACAGTTGACAAAACCTCCCACTGAAGGCAAATTTCTATCCTTAGAACAGAGTTTCAACTGCAGATCCTAGTTTAGATGTGAAGAATTAATGATGAGTGGTAAATTCTATCATTTCACTGTTACTATTCTACTCTGCCACACTTGGAAACTATAGAGGAAGAAGGAAGTGTAAGGGCTCAAAGCAATGGTTCCAAGTGCATAAAGCATCTACTTCCACAGTCATCCTGGTGTGTATGAAATACTTTGAAGAGATACTTGTGTTCCTTCCTTTGGTACTGAACAGCTTAGACAGTGGGTGCCAAGAATCGCATGCAGGGAGAAGCAACAAGGTAGGACCCAGGAACAAACCAGAAGGAGGACTAATTGTCTGGAAAGAGACTTAGTTACAACCTACCCTATCACTTTTCAGGAAAGACTGAAGTTCAGAAGGAAGAAATAACTTGAACACCACTGCCCAGCTATAGATACTTCTTGACTTTAAAACTAAACCTCATAGGATTCTTAGGATAATCTTGGTACAGGAGTCAACAGGCCTTAGTTCCTCTTCCCAATGTATCACCACATCCAAGATCAACAGGTTTTCATAGGGTGCCATCTTGTGTTGTTCAGTGGGAATGCAGAAGAGAAGTCAGGGCAACCTTCATGAAAAGTGGTCTAGTGGGGCTAAAGCTAAAATTAATTGATTAATTAATTAATTAAAAATATTATTTTTTCTTTTCTGCCTTTCATTACTAATAGCATGTTGAGGTTTGATTTGTTGCCATTTATTTTAATGGTAAATACTGGTCCCCAAGTTCTGGCTGCCCTCAATGAGGAGATCCTTGGTAATGAGGAAATCATCACACATACCAAGTGATGCTATGTAACTTTTCTCCTTAATTTAAAACTATTGGTTAAATATGCTTGTAGATGGGCAGAAGGGAGGTAGGCAAGTTTTCAGTTGCTGGGCTTGAGGTCTGAGGCAGAGAACACCAGTCGAGAAAGAGGAAGAAAGGTGATGCCAGGGGTAGATGGATAGTGAGAACATGGCCATGAGGGCCAGCCATTTGGAAAGGAGTGACCTACTAGAAACATGGCAAGTTGTATCTGAGGGTTATTGACAGGGAAGTAGACAAAATAGAATAGAGGGTTGATATCTGCCCAGATCTAGTGCTTTTAAGGCTTATTATAGATATAAAAGTTTTGTGTCTTTTCTTTGGAAACTGAATGATGTAAGGTGGGGTAGAAACCACCAGTTAATTTTTACTACAACAGTTATGTCTTTAATTGAACTATTGAGGACAGGTAGACAAACGTGACTGGTTAGGGGCTGTCTTAGTTACTTTTCTATTCTTGTGATAAAACACCAAGACCAAGTCAACTTGTAAAAGAAAGTATTTAACTTAGAGGATAAAATTTCAGAGAGTAAGAATTCATGGCCATCATGGCAGAATGCCAGGCAGCAGACAGGCAAAAATGGCACAAGAGCAGTAGCTGAAAGTTCACATTTTCACGAGAGAGAGAGAGAGAGAGAGAGAGAGAGAGAGAGAGAGAGAGAGAGAGAGAGCTCTGTGAAGTAGGCATTTAGACAGAGTTCTTCAGAATAGACAGATATTAATTTTGTAGTTGATCCTTCTTAGATAAAGAACACTGGCATTTATTATAACCCACACTGTAGTCCTGAACTTGTATGAACAGACTTGCCTAAGTGGCAGATGCTGGACTTCATGGTATGGATTATGAGCTCACTCTGCAAGTTCTGTGACTTATGGCTGACCTGTATTTAGTTATACTCAGGCCTGACTGCTGAATGCCAGTATACTTTGAGACTTTGCTCGAGTACACGTCTATACATTGCACAGCGATAAAAGTATTGGAATTTGTGAAATGGGGAACTGTTGTGACAGCAGAGGTATATAACTATCCATTTAGTGCTGTTTCTTCAACTAGACTGGCTAATATTTCTCAAAATACCTTGTTTAAATTTGTAAAACTTCTGTATTATTACAATTATGTTTTATTATATATTTTATTTTGGTCTCTATGAAGTATTTGACTTCAGAATTTAATGTGTTTGTTTGTATGTATACATGTCCCTATGTATGTTTGTATTTCCTCCCTCAAGATTGTGCTTCATCGACATCCCTCTATATTAATACTGATAGACTATTTCATAAACATACCAAGAAATAACTTACGTTCTTTGTATTGAAATTATTAATCTCAGAAAACTGGAGTGGCTTCACAATAGTGGGAATAAATTATGATAAATCTCACACTACAATGTGTGCCTATTTTCATTTTTAACAAACATTCCCTATCATTTACTTACCAGGTATACTTTATGTCCTAAAATGTAGGTTTTTCCATATATGTGAAATTTTAGTGTGTACATACTCCATACTGAACAACTGAAATAACTTATGGTTTATCCTGAATTGTAGATATCACAATTAGCTAATTAATATTGTGACCTACATGTCTTTGGAGTTAGGTATCATCCAATATATTGATTATTTTTTTTGAATAAGTGATAACTGTCTCAACAAATAAAGTAGAGAATCAGGTGAATTACAGACTGGTAAACTAAGTAAAGTGTCAGTAACTATTTACAGTAAGCAATGGGTATAAAGTGTTCATATATGGTGAACCAAAAGAACAGTATGCAGAAGTCATTGTACTTCTGTGCATGTAGAAACATGTTGCTGAAAAGATGTATTAACTCTTTCTGTTGTTTTCATGTGCCATGCGGTTTATTTATCCTGACACCCTTGCAGAGAACTATAGCTGTCTTGATGAATTGGCCAAAGCCTAAATGTAAATATTTTCATAGTTTTGAAAAGTTAATTAACCAAGATGGTAGGTTTCCAGTGTACATGTCAGGAAGTCCAAAGTCTGTAGAAGTCCTCAGCATTATCTACTTTGTGACATAGAGTCCATGATCACTTTATCCCAGGATAGATACTGCTACATCAGTGTCATATTTCATCCTAGTCATTATAATGAAGTACCAGCACTTCTTGTCAGCTCACAGATACTTAGGGTGGGGAGCCTCATTCTCACACCTGGCCTAAAGCCAACAAATGGGGAGATCTTTAACTGATATCTGATGGGAATACAAATGTGACCCTCAAAAGTGCAGCTGCCTTGTGACCCACACACCCTGTGAAAGTGACACATAAGTACTCAGAATATCTACCCAGTTTTTAGGGGCTGCATTACCCTTGGAGCAACTCTTAAATAGAGGTGAGTCAAAGAACTTGAACGGCCAGCAGTATCCAGATACTCAGTCTTCCCCATCACTGCTCTTTTTAATCTGGATGCCACAACACACATGAGTACAAAAGTGCCTAGGATAGTAAAGAAAGACCAGAAGGAGAAACAAGGCACAGGGTTCTTAATATTGTTTTCCAGGAGAAAATAAATTATGGAATGTCGAATTATGGAATGGATCAATATAGTTACATTATGTACCTAAGACTAAAATGTATGTGTTAAAAAGCTAAAATTCTTATGTTATTTATGATGAATGCAGAATCAGAATGTATCAACTAATGGAGTTTGAAATATACTTGTGAGATATGATGAAGAGACTTTTCAGTTCTTCTGGAATTCAAAATGCTTACAGGAATTGATGGTCATGACATCTATTTTAATGGGGAGAGTGAGATCTCTTGATAGTATAAGTGCTTGTCATTGGACCTGATATTGTGATTCTAACCCCAGGCACCCACATAATGGAAGGGGAAAACTAGATACCAACAGTTGCCCTCTGATGTGATTTCTCCCAAACTGAATCCATGCATAAAGTTTTTGAAACATGCAGTTAGTAGTCACATATTGAAACAGACTCTTTTGTTACTTTATATTCCAAGCCTCTAGAAAGCAAAAGAAAAATGAAAAATAAGCTGTTTAGTTTTCTAATCTTTGCCTGTGCTTACCATCAGGAAAGACAGCCCAGTAGTAGGCTATGCCTAATCACATATACGGACCCAGTACACTTTTATCCATGTCAAAGATGCTTGTGTAATAAATAGTGTCATGAGCTGACAATTACTTTCTGTCCCTCTAGTTCTACCTCAAAACACAGTTTCCACACCTTCCTCAAGTGTTGGAGAACGGTCCCCAAAGTCCTTGACAAAGGTAAGAAGACCTTTTTCTTTATGTAAGAGAAAAGTTACTTGAATGATTCCCTCTTGCTTTTATGGCTATCACATTTGAAATAGTAAAGTCAATTAGGTATAGCATGAGCATTCAATAGTTTATTTAGGAAGAGAAGGAAATGGAATCATATCAGATTGGTGATTTAATAGAACATTCACACTTGCTATGTCAGGTAGTGACCTTGAGTGGGGGCAGGTTGTTTTCTGGACAATAGTGTTTTGCTTTAGATACCAGTATATAAATCTCACTCAGAAGGTGACAGGCATATCATCCATGTAGACTTAACTGTGTTCTCCTCCTATGGCTTCTAGAGCCTGTGGTTTAGGTTGAATTTCACTGTGTTCCCCAAAGATGGATGTAGCGGAAGCATCATATGTACCAGCATGGCATGTTCAGGTACCAAGAGCTTAAGACATGAGGATGCATGCAAATTATTAGAGTATTTCATAAAAGGGGTTAGTGTAACCCCTTTATAATAGACGTTAGCTTCACCATATTGTGATATAACTCAGCTAACCTTCAGTAGAAGCCAACACATAGGGTTGCCTGATGTGGTATTTTGTCAGCAAATGTGGGAAAAATACTAGTTTTTGTGACAAAGTAGACATCTTGAGGTATTCAGTGTCAGCATCACATAGTATACTAACGCAGAACATTTCACCTGATACTCTATTAGTCAGTAAGAGTCAGTAGATTAGTAAGAGACTAGATTAGCTCTACAATCTTTGATGTAATTATGTCCTGCCAAGAGGTGAACCAAAGAGTTGTACAAACATAATTTAGCACAATCTGAGTTTCTTAAGTGTTTTCTTTCCTGTATGTTGCAGGTGGAACCTAAAAAAGATCAGCATGGTATGTATTCTGCAGTTGCTGAAGACATGTGTTAAATATGAATTGTATTAATACTGCTTGTCTTTTGTCTGGTTGTGCCACAGTTAGCAAATACACATGTATTGATTGAAAAATGAATTGTTGTTCTAAAAAAAAAGTGATGCCTCAAGGGAGAAATGGTAGCCATGTGCCTACAGCTGCTGCATCCAGCTGTGACCTCTTTAGTTTGATATTTTGTGCACTAGGCTGCATCTAAACCTATCTTATTTATACAGATATTCAAGGTATTCAACCCAGTTTCCAGTGAAAGATTTTGAAAAAATCAGGATACAGATTGACTTCTGTGTTTAAAGTTTGCCACAGCCACACATAGTGGGTTGATCTGTATTTTTCTAGACAGAAGAATAAACTACAATTCAGAGTAAGTGATGGAGGTATTTAGATGTGCAGGGCACCATCTACATTTAACACCACCAAATGTATAAAAAAAAAAAACCAGGAAACAGTTTCCAGTTTTCCAACATCTGCCTGCAATAACTCAAAGCTTCAGGAATCCCAAACCCTGTCATAGCTGCCACAGTGCTCAGAAGGCCTGGGCAGTGTTATTCACCTGCCTACAGACATTAACGAGGATGAAAGACAAGCCCATGTTTTGGTGCAGATCGCTGATTCTGCGCTGACCTCTATATTGAAATAGGTTAGATGTGTAGGAACTGGGTTCAGGCTAGACTTGGTTGGTTCCTTCTAGTAAAACCTGGTGAAAAGCTTTAAGGGCTTGACAATATTAGCATGAACACAAAGAACAAAACAACTAAGGGAAAGTATTCACTAAGAACTCTAATTACCACTTAGATACTAATGTCTACTAATTTTAAAAAAAATACAGGATTTTTGTTTTGGTTTTAGTTTGTTTTGTTTTTGTTTCTCTATTTTTAGACCGGGTTTTGTTGTGTGTCCATGACTTTCTGAAACTGTCTGTCTGTCTGTCTGTCTGTCCGTCCATCTACCTATCTATATGGCCTGGAGCTCACATTGTTCTATCTGCCTCTGACTCCAGTGTACTGTTATAAAAGTTGTCCACTACCACGTCCTTGGAATACACATACAAAAGTGAGGTACATTCTGTGCTCCAGGAGGCTTTCCTCTCAGTAGTGGTCAGTCTCCATATTTAAAGTGTGAATTACGAGTAGATATTTTCGGCAGTGAACCACATGACTCAATATCATTACTTCAAGCATTTTCTGTACAGATCATCTACAGTGTTAGCACTTTCCTATACTGTGCTTTGATTAAGGGAAACTAGTGTGAAACTGTGGACAGGAGCTTCAGCCCAGTTGGCTCAGTATATGTTTAGCTCACCCAGAACCTAGATTTACTATCCTAGTTCTGCATAAAATGTGCCCAGCATGGCTCAGTCCTATTAATGCTTATCCTTGAGAAGTGGAGGAAGGAGAAACATAAGTTCAAGGTCATTCTTTTCTGTAGAGTAAATTACATGCTAAAATAGGATAGAGACCTTACCAAAAAAAATTAAAAATAGAGAGAGAAGGTAAAACTGGTGAGGGAGGTAGGACCAGGTCTCACTGCCCTGGAGTCAGTACCCATATCTAAGCAGGAGCTAAGAAAGGCCATTCAGAGAGTCAGGGAGGATGTCACCTACAAGTGATGTTAATGCACATTGCTTATTATATTACCAATGTAGCAGGTTGCTATTCTTGTCAGTTCATGATAAGGACATGGCCACACTTGGCTAGAAGAGGGAAAGTTTTTATTCAGCCCAAGCATAATGTGACATCTTGATTTTGAGTAACTTTAAAACTGAGCATTTTTAGAAAATATCTCAATATCGTCTTCTGATCAGCCAGTCACTCAATGAGAAGCACCAGTGAGGTTGAAGTTCTTAAAGGAAGACCACATATTTCTACTAAGCTAGGAGCCTCCTACAGCTTCTTAGGTAAACAGCAAAAATGCATACATTCTCTATTTCCATGTGTAACCCACTGAAACCTCATGTTTCCTAGATTCATTCATATGTAGGTGATTCTTCTGTCATTTAATAGACATCACAAAGTAATTCTATATCCTTTTCCTTAAGGTCTAGCTGTGTGTCTGTGTGTGTGTGTGTGTGTGTGTGTGTGTGTGTGTGTGTGTGTGTGT
>JADRCG010008336.1:17176-44958 GCA_019844195.1 Rhabdomys dilectus
TGTGTGTGTGTGTGTGTGTGTGTGTGTGTGTGTGTGTGTGTGTGTGTAATTGTATATCCATATGCTTTGAGCTAAGATTCATAGGATATCAAGTATACAGCATTGTAGTGAACACCACTCAGAAGTGAGAGTGCATACATTTCAGTTTTTATATGGCTCTAAGAGACATATGGATTCTGTTGACCAGGTACAACACCAACATCACAGAGTCCTGGTGTGCTTCTCTGTGCATTGTCACACTGACATGAAGTTATGCTTTCCTACACCATCAATGCAGCACACGCTGCTGTGCACAGTGCACTTGGGGATCTTTCAAAAGCACCACTGAACCTCTGATGATGGTTCCAGAGGAATGTTCATAAGATGGAATGGAATAACATAGAACCATTACTGGGTTTCTCTGGTTTTTGTTGTTTGGTTTATGCTTGCTGCTTGCTTGTTGTTTGTTTGTTGCTTGTTTGTTTTTTCCACGAAGCTGACATGACTTGTCTCTGTCGTTAATGCATTTCAAGCAACACATGTCTTGAGACAGAGCCATCACAAGAATGTTGCTGCTCCCCTGCATGCTGAAGAACATCAAGCCCGAGCTTGTACTTCCAGGGACAATCCACAAACTGAAACAACAGGTACTGAGGAAATAGAATAATTTTATTAAATTATACCCAGTTGTTGTAGATCATAAGGTATGATACAAGGAAACAAAGATGACCAGATTAGAAACATTTTCTTCTGTAGATGATGTTAATTTATGTACTTCATTAGTTGAAATTCAAGCACAGAATTTAAAACTAGATATATGACTCACTGTTTGTTCTCACTGAGTAATGGGAAAGAGAGGAAAAGTGAACTCAGTCTTGTCTGCATCACTGTCACTTCCCCTGCTGCAGGCAGGAACAGGTGAGCCACCCTCTCTGTTACCTGTTCCCAGACACCTGTAATGTGGATGGATTGGATGTCAACCTTCTCAAGAGTGACCCTGTGATTATCTAAAGTGTTGAGCATGAAGACAGAATTGGAATTAGATCACAGCATTTCTGGTCTGACTCTTGGGAGTGGGTCCCTGGATTAGTGTTTTACACCCTATGGTTGGGAGGCTTCGGGGAGAAGGAAAGAACAGTAAAAACATGGAAATGGCAGGAGGGGCAGGAGGTTTCTGTGGGTTTTTTTCTTTCAAAGGCATCATGGTGATCCCTGTCAGGTTGTGTATTCTTTGCTTCTGGCTCTGTCATTTGAAGGCAGTCTTTTACACTTAGCACTTTTCAGTCTATGTCACTACCAAATGGCCAAGCCTGCCACTGTGGTTAGTAGCTCTCCATGGAAGCTGTGCCAAAGGCACTTTCTCAGTTCATGTGCTGAAATACTAAAACCAAACTATGCCAAAGGAGGAATGTGTGTTTTGCCACAATAGTTTGAGCGTGGAGTGCACACTTGCTGAGAACCATAAATGTAGGAGTTTCAGGCAGAGTTCCAGTGCAGCCTGAGGAAAGAGATGAAGTGCTTATGTCCAGCTCACCGTCTCCCTGTACAGTCATGGATCTCAGCCCAAAGAACAATGTCACTAACAGTGGCACAGTTTGCTACCTCAGTTTATCACCTCAAGATAATGTTCCACAGGCATAATCTCAATCTCATCCAATTGACCACCGAGATTAAAAGTCACCACACATGCAAACTGTTGTAGTCCCTTTGGGTTTTTCTCTAGGGTAAGCAAGTATATCTGGTAAAATATAATCCTCTCCTGTGCACTCAAATGACCTATAGATAAAGGCCTTCACTGTGGTCCTGATAATGCAGCATGTAGATCCTGTTCCTGTGGTCCCTTGGGATTTTTTTTTTTGGTAGTAGTGCCTTTCTCAATCCTCTTAGTGACCATTTAGTCCCGCTTTACAGGACATCTACAGGTTAGACTGCTGAATTAGTTAACAGGGTTCTCTACCATGTCCTCACTGAAACACTAGCTGTGCCCTTCCAAATAAAGGTTTAATGTATGTCTCTACCTTGTAGCAGCCTATGCTCCTTAATTTGACTATCATACTAAGTGAATGAGTCAAGGGAGATGAGAAGCCGACATTCATCTTGGACCCTTTGACTTTATGAGTAAGAAAATGTATACAACTGGCCCACTCTTGGGGCTTTAAGAGGAATCCTTGGTTTAGCCTCCACGATGCAGAGACTGAGCTTAAGAGTTCTCCTAAATTATTGCCAATGTTCCTCAGAATAAAAGATACAGACTCTTGGGGATCAGTTCTACAGGTACCCATGTAAACATAGGATATTTCTCTCCTCTTCACTGTCACCACTGGAGTCTTTCAGTCTTGACATTGTCTGACCTGCCTCATGTTTTAGGGTCGTGAGATTTTAGGCTAAGAAAATCTCTGTCCTCTAAGTGGCTTCACTATAACTTCTTTCATAGGTTTACAGCCTGCTCTTCTCAGAAGTTTGTTTGCTTTACTTGAATTCTTTCATTCTGCATTTGGTTTTGGCCCCTTTTATAGGCTGTGTCTGGAGATTTAATGCACATTATCTATCTGCTTCTGAGCACTGAGCCAGAGACACAGGATTCTACTATTAGTCCCACCTTTTCAGTCTTCCCTCTTTTGACCTCTTACCCCATCCTTCTCCACCACTTCTCATTCTTCCTGGTTGCATGTTGACTCTGAACTATATGTCTTGCCAACCATGGGAGTGTCTGTGATCCTTTTCAACTGTTGCATTATTGTTGATGCTGCAAACTAGAATACATTGTCCACACAGTGTGGCCTAACTCCTAGCCATGGCCTAGGTCCCCAGTGTTGGCCTGGGGTATACTAGGTCTTTCTGTAGTCACTAAATGTTTCTTCCTCATAAAGCTCATGAGACTGATAAGATCACTGGAAAAGAACAGAAAAGAACCTTTCTCAGGGAAAGCATGCCTAGAAAGGCAGTCTCAGTAGGCCATCTGGATTAGACCTTTACTCTATGTACAACGATAAAAGACTACTGGTGTCCAGCAGAGGCTGAAGAGAAAATAGTGATTATCCTGTGCTCAAAATCATCTCAGGGACTGACTGTTATTTCTGATTTTTATCATACGATTTGTTTTGTTGGACCAGTGACATAGCTCAATAGTAAGGTACTTGCTGTAAGACTGAAGACAGGAATTTGAACCTAGAACTTACATGGTTTACTGAAAGTACTGGGTACAAAAGGTTCACCTCTGCTGGACATACAGCCAGTTACTGAGCCTCCCAATTAGAAGAAACATTAAAAAAAGTTTTTGAAAGATTTATTTCATTGTTACATCATGTAACAAATGTTTCAGGTTGCTTTAGTTTATCATTTCCTAGAAAGCAAATTTTGTTCCTCACTTTATTCTAGGGTCTGCTTAAATCCAACACAACTCAAAAGTGGGTCAATGAAGATGACAAATATTTATTGTAATCAAGCTGCTATTGATTGATCAGGGACACAGAACAGACTTGGAAGCTAAAATGTGATCCCCCCAAGCCAGAATATCAAAGAATTTAAGCTTGTCAACCAAGAGCATCTATGCCAAGTTATTGTTACATTTTTCTATTAATAAGGATTTAGGGAGAAGGGCTTTCCTTATGTGGTTGATCTATGTAAACTGCTACAGAATGTCCATTTTACAGTCCAGCCAATGAAATTCTTTTGTTATTTTATAGTTAGAAAGAGCCATTGTATTTTGGGGAGCAAAAGCTTTATAACAGGAGCTGTGGTTAGAAACAGTAACTAAGTTCTGCTGAATAAAGGATAAACAGCAGGAGCTGTGGTGAGGTACATTCATTATGCTCTGAAATAAAATGGCAATACTTTGGACAAGTTTCTTTCACTTGTTCTCAATATTGCCCTTTGTCTTTGTAACATATTAAAATCGTTGATTATCTGTTTCTCAGTATAGGGGATTATATTGGGTTGTTGGAACCATGAGCATAATTTAGTTAATTCTTGAATGAATAAATTTAAGTAAAGCACTGAGAGTACATGACCCTTTAAGGAACAGGGGACAAAAAGGGGGCAGAGGACCTGCAAAGGCAGTGAACGTGGTGATTATTCAAGAAAGTTGATTAAATATGTTCTGGAAGCAGGTATTGGCCTGGGCTGGTTTATTTGAACTCTATGCAAATACAGAGCTCAGCCATTGTAATTTGCAGGTGCTTCCTGGATGGTATCTGCTAGACAAGTGGGAATCTGCTGAGACAAATATAGACTAGGGAAAGAAGTTCAAATTTCCCAGCAATTAGGGAAGGGGAGGAATCCCAAGACTAGGCGAAACTCCCAATCTCAGGAATGGATAGGTGCAGAAATTTAGGCTGTACTTATATGGAGTCCACTTGACTTGTGACAGGTGGATTCAAGTCTTATAACTTCTTTGAGTCCATGAAGCTTATATGAATTTTTTTTAATTTACAAAAGAAGATAGAAGTTTAGACATGTTAGCATCACTATTGTATTCAAATTCATGTTGTAGAAAAAGGAGTTAGCAGGTTTCTGTAAAACAACTGGAGTAAATTCATGCAGCAAAAACTATAGCTTTAGGTTAAAAAGTGTGAACATCTTTATGTTATGGCGAGAAGAGAGCCAAAGAAACCTCAAAATCGAGGTTGTGACTGAATAGTAAGCAGTCAATGTTCTATCACCTTATGAGAACTCTTTTAATCAGTGTTAAAATGTGGAACTTTTGACATCTTATTATTTTTTGTTTTTTTGTTTTGTTTTTTTTAACTCAAAACACTTTATTTATCAGTATTTGTATATACATATATACTTATACATGTATACATACATATATACATATATGAACAATAATTAAATAATAAGATGTATTTGAAAAGCATGGGGGCTTGGGAAGAATGGGAGGAAGGAGAGAAAAGGAAAAATTATGTAAATACAGTGCTCATATATGAAATTCTCAGAAAGGAATCCAGTTTTTTAAAATGTTCAACAGATTAACTAGCATTTTACAATATGAAAATAAATGTGACCTATAATTATGTTGAAGGACATTTTAACTCACTACAAACTTTGAAGTTTAAAATGAAAGCAATAAAAATTATTTTATCCAGCATACTAACAAAAACCACAAAAACATTTTATAATTCAAAGTATTTCTGAGAACAAGAAAATGGATTGTCAGAAGCTAAGTCAGCAGAGCCAGGGGCACACTGTGTGTTCTTTCTTTCCTTTTTTTTCTTTCCTTTTTTTATTATTATCAAATCATAATTTTTACTTTTTAACACAGGGGTTATAAACACAAAAAGACATGATGAGGGAAAGGAGATGACATCAGAGCATAGGTGTTCAGGGGGAGTACAGATATCTTTCAGAACAGGGTATCAGCTGGGTGAAGGTTCAGGGGTCAGGTCAATATAACTCTACCTACGATTCACTTGTCCTTATCTAATTTGGTAATATCTGCCAAGGCTGCCTATTTACAAGGTCTGTGACTACTCAGGCTGGTAGATTTCCACAAAATCTGCCTATTTACAATAGTTTATAGACAACTGTTTCAGTGTTTTTCCATAGAGACCCAAGACTTTGTGTTAGGAGGCATGTATGTCAGGCCTATTGCTGATTTTAGGCTTATGGCTGATTTTAGGCCTGCAGTGTATAAGCAGGGCTGCCCCTGACATCTCTTCCCTTCTCCAAGTATAGAAGGGCTGTGGCGATTCTAATCTTGCCAAGGCAGGGATAGAGGCCTGATCTCCAGAAATAAAAAAGAACCTTATAATGGCTCCTGTCCTCCTGTCATTGTCCAGTGAGGCATAAGGGCCATACCCATCCAGATGTCTTTTTCCTGGAGAGAAGATACTTTTGACATCAACCCCTATGCAGTCAGGCTTGTCCCTCAGGGAACCCAGAAACATATTTTTAACTTTTATTTATATTCCCTTGCAGTGCTTGGCCTTGCAGCCTAAGAAAGAATTCAGACCACCAGACAGAGGGGGTTCTGGGTGGCCCCTCTCTGCTTGGTCTAGGGTTGGAAGCACCCTCTTTTAGGTTGGGTGGAGATGGGACTTGGGAGCACCCTGGATAGAGTAACATCCTCATCTAGAGTCTCGTGGTCCTCCATATCTAAATTATGATAATGTATCTGAATAATTTCAATATCAGATTATCTATCTGTTGTTTCACAAAGTTAGTCAGCCTATTTAAGGCCCAAAGACCAAAGGAAATAGCAAAAATAACCCAATTAATGGGCCCAAGATGGAAGGAATTAGGGTTAACAATCATGGAGAGGTTGAAGACCAATTCTTGTACCAGCTCTCATTTTTCTTTTTCTCTCTCTGTCTTTTCTCAAGTCCTTCTCTGGCCTTTTTCATGCTCTCTTTAATCATCCCTGTTTTGTCTAGGTAAAAGCAGCTTTCTTCTTTAAGGGCTGTACACAATCTAGAGCTGTACACAGTCTTTTTCTATTGTAAAAGAAAAAAATCAAGTCCAATAAAGTCCTTTGCAATTTTTGGAGATCGCAACAGACAGTAAAATGAGAGATTTCTTCAGATTAGTGATGTAAGTCTATAGCTGTTTAATGTTCTTGTCAAAGGCCCATTGGAGGTCTGAGTAGTATAAGTCCGGAGGTCAGCATCAGGATTAGAACTCCTAACAGCAGACATCACAGGTAATTAATTTTTACCTGGAAAGGAAAAAAGAAGGGAATTCTCAGGGAAATTTCTCTTCACTGGATGTCAATTGTTATTCACCTTATTTATAATTGGGCCTGGTTTTGTGGGAGTATCTATTTAATTCATTAATCTTTTGGCGGCCATTTAGCTGTGCCTTCTGTGGTATCAAACAGGCATATCAATCCTCGGCCCCATATAGGAACTGGGTCCTGACCATTGCATTTAATGGTAAAAGGGTTCTTCCACATAGTTGTGGCATAGTTTTTATTGGTCTCAGCGATGTCAGAGGCAATCAGTGGCAAATTTGCCATGAGCTTTCAGTTTTAGAAAGTTAAGAGTAAACAAAGCATTCTCCTTCCACCCTCAGAGAATCATGAAGACACTATTTAAAGAAATATAATTCTTTATTAATAATTTCTTTTATCAAAGGACTATTATAAAACAGCCAACAATTAATCAATCTATATAATATATCAATTAATGAGAGCTTCTACGTTTTGTAAAATTAGTCCTCTTTTATCAATTAATTGTTGAGGGAAATTAGGATTTGCATCTCTCTTGAGAATATTAAACAGAGACATAAATTCTTTTGTGAAAAACTTAAAATAAGATCTTAGCCAAAAAGCATCTCCTGGAAACCTTTGAAAATCATTTGAAATAAGTAAACTATCTTTTTTTTTTTGCCAGACCCATTATCTGTTTTTTTTAATAGATATTTTACGTACTTACCTTTCACTGTTATTTCCTCTTCCTTTCTAGACCAAAACCCCTTATCCCATACCCCCTCTTCCAATTTTTATGATGGTGTGCTCCCACCATTCTTCCAATCCCGCCTCCCTGCTCTCGCGTTCCCCAACATTATGGATTCAATCTTTCGGGGACCATGGCCCTCTACTTTCACTGTTGCCTAACAAGGCCACCCTCAGTTACCTATACAAGTGGACCATGAGTCCCTCCTTTTCTGTTCTCAGGTTGGAGGTTTAGACCCTGGGAGCTCTCTTTCAGTATTTTGCTACTCCTTCAAAAAAAAAAAACCCAAAGCACCTACACTTTGGTCTTCCTTCCTCCTCTTGAGTTTCATGTGGTCTATGCATTGTGTCTTAGGTATTGTGAGCTTTTGGGCTAATATCCACTTATTAATGAGTGCATGCCATGTATGTTCTTTTGTGATTGAGTTACCTCACTCAGGATGATATTCTCAAGCTTCATCGATTTGCCTAAGAACTTCATGAACTCATTGTTTTTAATAGCTAAGTAGTACTCCATTGTGTAAATATACCTCATTTTTCTGTATCCATTCCTCTGTTGAAGGACATCTGGCTTTTTTTCCACCTTCTGGCTATTATAAATAAGGCTGCTATGAACATAGTGGAGCATGTGTCCCTGTTGTATGTTGAAACATCTTTTGGGTATATGCCCAGGAGTGGTATAGTTGGGTTCTCAGGTAATACTATGTTCAATTTTCTGAGGTACCACCAAACTCATTTCCATAGGTTGTACCAGTTTACAATCCCACCAACAATGAAGGAGTCTTCCTCTTTCTCCACATCCTCGCCAGCATCTGCTCTCACCTGTATTTTCAATCTTAGCCATTCTGACTGGTGTGAGGTGGAATCTCAGTGTTGTTTTCATTTGCATTTTCCTGATGACTAGGGATGTTGAACACTTCTTTAGGTGCTTCTCAACCACTTGAGATTCCTCAGTTGAGAATTTGTTTATATAGTAAATTATATTAATGGACTTCTGAATATTAAATCAACCCTACATTCCTGGGATAAAGCCAACTTGATTATGATGGATGATTGTTTTGATGTGTTCTTGGATTCTGTTTGCGAGAATTTTATTGAGTTTTTTTGCATCGATATTCATTAGGGAGATTGGTCTTAAGTTCTCTCTCTTTGTTGAGTCTTTGTGTGGTTTAGGTATAAGCGTGATTGTGGCTTCATAAAATGAATTGAGTTGTGTTACTTCTATTTCTACTTTGTGGAATAGTTTGAAAAGAATTGGTATTAGGTCTTCCTTGAAGGTCTGATAAAATTCTGCACTGAAACCATCTGGTCCCGGACTTTTTTTTTTTTTTGGTGGGTAGACTTTTAATGACTGCTTCTATTTCTTTCAGGGTTATGGGACTGTTTAGATAGTTTATCTGCTCCTAATTTAATATTGGTAACTGGTATTTGTCTAGAAAGTTGTCCATTTCATGCAGATTTTACAATTTTGTTGAGTATAGGCCTTTGTAGTAGGATCTGATGATTTTTTGGATTTCCTTGGTTTCTGTTGTTATGTCCCCATTTTCAATTCTGATTTTATTAATTTGATTACTGTCTCTCTGCCCTCTGATTAGTCTGGCTAAGAGTTTATCTATCTTCTAGATTTTCTCAAAGAACCAGCTCCTGGTTTTACTGATTCTTTGTGTAGTTCTTTTTGTTTCTATTTGGTTGATTTCAGCCCTGAGTTTAATTATTTCCTGCCATCTACTCCTCTTGGGTATATTTGTTTCTTTTTGTTCTAGAGCTTTCAGGTGTGTTGTCAAACTGCTAGTGTATGCCCTCTCCAGTTTCTTTTTTTTTCTTTTTCTCCAGTAAGCACTTAGAGCTATGAGTTTTCCTCTTAGCACTGCTTTCATTGTGTCCTATAGGTTTTGGTATGATGTGTCTTCATTTTCATTAAATTTTTAAAAGTCTATAATTTTTTCCTTATTTCTTCTCTGACCACATTATCTTTGAGTAGAGTATTGTTCAATTTCCATGTGAGTGTGGGCTTTCCCTTGTCTTCCTGTTTGCGTATCCAGTCCGTTAGCCTATGTCTTTTTATTGGGGAATTAAGACCATTGATGTTAAGAGATATTAAGGAGAGGAGATTGTTGCTTCCTGTTACTTTTGTTAACAGGGGGCATTGTTTGTGTGATTATCTTCTTTTGGGTTTGTTAGAAGAGGCTTACTTTCTTGCTCTTTCTGGAGTATAATTGTCCTCCTTGTATTGGTGCTTTCCTGCTATTATTCTTTGTAGTGCTGGGTTTGTGGAAAGATATTGTGTAAATTTGGTTTTGTCACGGAATATCTTGGTTTCTCCATCTATGGTAATTGAGAGTTTTGCTGGGTATAGTATCCTAGGCTGGCATTTATGTTCCCTTAGGGTCTGTATGACATCTGTCCAGAATCTTTTAGCTTTTATAGTCTCTGGTGAGAAGTCTGGTGTAATTCTTATAGGTCTGCCTTTATATATTATTTGGCCTTTTTCCCTTACTGCTTTTACAATTCTTTCTTTGTTTTGTGCATTTTGTGTTTTGATTATTATGTGACGGGAGGTATTTCTTTTCTGGTCTACTCTATTTGGCATTCTGTAGGCTTCTTGGATGATTATGGGCATCTTATTCTTTAGGTTAGTGAAGTTTTCTTCTATAATTTTGTTGAAGATATTTATTGGCCCTTTAAGATGGAAATCCTCACTTTCTTCTATACCTATTATCCTTAGGTTCGGTCTTCTCATTGTGTCCTGAATTTCCTGGATGTTTTGTGTTAAGAACTTTTTGCATTTTGTGTTTTCTTTGACAGTTGTGTTAATATTTTCTATGGTATCTTCTGCACCTGAGATTCTCTCTTCTATCTCTTGTATTCTGTTGGTGATGCTTGCATCTATGACTCCTGATTTTTTTCCCAGGTTTTTTATATCCCTGGTAGTCTTTCTTTGTGATATATTGATTGTCTCTACTTCCATTTTTATGTCCTGGATGGTTTTGTTCAATTCCTTCACCTGTTTAATTGTGTTATCTTGTAATTCTTTAAGGGATTTAAAAATGTGTTTCCTCTTTAAGGGCTTTCACCTATTTATCTGTGTTCTCCTCAGTTTCTTTGAGGGTGTTATTTATATTCTTCTTAAAGTTCTTTATCATCGTCATTAGAAGTGATTTTAGATCTGACTCTTCCTTTCCTGGTGTTATGGGTAATCCAGGACTTTCTAATGTCGGAAAACTTGGTTCTGATGAAGCTGAATACTCTGGGTTGCTGGTGCTTGTGTTCTTGTGCTTGCCTTTCACCATCTGGATCTCCTTGGTGCTACCTGAGCTGTCTCTGACTGGAGCCTTGTCTTTCCTATTATCTTGGTTGTGTCAGAACTGTTTGGGATGAGTGTTGCTGCTGGGGTTAGAGCTGAGGCCCAAGATCTGCTGAGCGTTCAGGCCCAGACTGGAAGGTACCAGTGCTCCGGGCCAGGAGTGAATTCCTGGGTCCCTGTGTGCCCTGGTTACTCCCTGTTTGGGTAGAGTATTGCTGTCTTCTGATCTGAGATACTGCCCAGATTAGAACTTTTGGGAGCCCTGCCACCTCTGGGTTTTGTGAGGTTGGGTACAGTGCTGCCTCCTGGGATCTGCTCTGTGCTCAGGGCCTAGACAGAAAGGAACCAGTACACCCGCCCAACAGTGAATTCCTGGGTCCCAGTGGGTCCCAGTTACTTTCTATTTGGTGTGAGTGTTGCTGCCTCCTTACCTAAGATACTGCCCAGCTTAGAGTTCCTGAGAGTCCCGCTTCCTCTGAGTTCTGTGAGATTGGGTGCAGAGCTATCTTCAGGGATCTGCTGAGCACTCAGGCCCAGACCGGAAGGTACCAGTGCTCTGGGCCAGGAGTGAATTCCTGGGTCCCTGTGTGCCCTGGTTACTCCCTGTTTGGGGTGAGTGTTAGTGATTCCTTACCTGAGATACTGCCCTGGTTAGAGCTATTGGTAACCCCACTTCATCTGGGTTTTGTGAGGTTGGGTGCAGAGCTGCCACTGGTGATCTGCTCGGTGCTCAGGCCCAAACTGGAAGTCCCTTGAAATCTTATTATAACAGTAACAGAGAGGGAAGAAAGAAGTCTGAAACATTTCCCATTTTTCATATACCTTAAATCGTTTTCTTATATCTCTACAATTTGTATTTATATATCTTTTAAAACATTATCTATTTACTTACTTTACAATCCACTATCAGCCCCTCCTCTCCTCCCAGTAACCTTCCCCCCAACAAATCCTCCCCCATTCCCCCTTCCCCTCAAAAGTGTAAGTCCCCACTCTGGGTTCTCAAACAACCCCCATCCCCCACCAACCTCACCCCCCCAACCTGTACATCAAGTCACTGCAAGACTAGTCACATCTCTTGCTGAGGTCAGACAAGGCTGTCCATTTTGGGAGCAGGATCCACAGACAAACAGGCAGGCAGCAGGCTCAAGAACAGCCCCTGTTCCAGTTTTTTTGGGGGACCTGCATGAAGACAAAGCTGCTCATCTGCTACATCTGTGCAGGTGTCCTAGGTCCAGCCCATGATCAGTATTTGTTTGGTGATTCAGTCTCTGGGAGTTCCCAAGAGTCCAGGTTATTTGATTCTGATGGTCTTCCTATAGAGTCCCTGTACGTTTGGGGTTCCGCAATCTTTCTCCCAACTCTTCCATAAGACTCCTTGAGCTCCATCTAATGTTTGGGTGTGCATCTCTACATTTGTTTTCATTGGTTGCTGGGTGGAGCCTCTCAGAGGACAGTTATGCTAGACTCCTGTCTGCAAGCATAACAGTATCATTAACAGTGTCCGGGATTGGTTCTTGCCCATAGGATGAATCTCAACCATTCCCTCAATCTCTGCTCTGATTTTGTCCCTGCACAACTTGTAGTCAAAAGGCTTTTTGGATGGGTTTCTGTCTTTATCCTTCCAGTGGGAGTCCTGCCTTGCTACAGGAAGTGGACAGTTAAGAATTCATATCCTCCACTGCTAGGAATCTCAGCACTGTTGCCCCCTTAGACGCTCTGTGGCTTCTCCCCATCCCAGGTCTCTGGCACCTCCTAGAGACTGCTCCCATCCCCAGCTGATCTCCCCTCTCTCTTCCCTGTTCTCTCTACATATTCTCTGCCCCTCTCCTTCTCATCCCTTCCCCTACCTAGTTCCCTCTTTCCATCAATCTCTGATATCTATTTGTTTCTCCTTCTGAGAAAGATTCAAATAGCTTCCTTTGTGCCCTCCTTGTTATTTGGCTTCTTTGGGTGTGTTGGTTGTAGCATAGTTATCCTGTAGTATATGACTAAGTATATTCACTTATAAGTTGAGTGCATTGCATGCATGTCCTTTGGGGTCTGGGTTAGCTCACTGAGCATATTTTCTAGTTTCATTCATTTGCTTGAGAAATTCATGGTGTCCTTGTTTTTTAATGGCTGAGTAGTATTCCATTATGTAGATAATGTCACATTTTCTGTATCCAGTCTTCAGTTGAGAAATATCTAAGTTGTTTCCAGTTTCTGGCTATTACAAATAAAGCTGCTATGAACATAGCTCAGCAAGTGTCTTTGTGGTATAATGGAACATCTTTGGGTATATGCCCAGAAGTGGTGTAGCTGGGTCCTGAGGTAGACCTATTCCCAACCTTCTGAAAAATCACCAAATTGATTTTCAAAGTGGTTATACAAACTTGCACTCTCACCAGCAGTGGAGGAATGTTCCCCTTGTTCTGCATCCTCACCAGCATGTGCTGACCTTTTGGGATTTTATCTTAGCTGTTCTGATGTAAGGTGCAATCTCAGAGTCGTGATTTATATTTCCCTGATGATTTAGGACATTGGACATTTCTTTAGATGCTTCTCAGTCATTCAAGATTCCTCTGTTGAGAATTCTCAGCTTAGCTCTGTACTCTATTTTTAAATTGAGTTATTTGGACTGTTAGATTCTAGTTACTTGAATTCTTTATATATTTTAGGTATTAGCCCTCTGTCAAATGTAGGATTAGTGAAAATATTTTCCTAATCTATAGGCTGTATTTTTGTCCTGATGGAAGATGCATGGTATTGGTACATCCTTAGTCCATGGTGATCTGATAGGATGCATGGGATTATTTCAATCTTCTTATATCTGTTAAGGCCTGTTTTAGGACTGATTCTATGGTCAGTTTTGGAGAAGGTACCATGAGGTGCTTAGAAGAAGGTATACTCTTTTGTTTTAGGATGAAATGTTCTATACATATTTGTTAAATCCATTTGGTTCATAACTTCTGTTAGTTTTACTGTGTCTCTGTTTAGTTTTTGTTTCCATGATCTGTCCATCGATGAGAGTGGGGTATTGAAGTCTCCCACTATTATTGTGTGAGGTGCAATGTGAACTTTGAGCTTTAGTAAAGTTTCTTTTATGAATGTGGGTGACTTTGCATTTAGAGCATAGATGTTCAGAATTGAGAGTTCATCTTGGTAGATTTTTCCTTTGATGAGTATGAGGTTTCCTTATCTTTTTTGGTAACTTTTGGTTGAAAGTTGATTTTATTTGATATTAGAATGACTACTCCAGCTTGTTTCTTGGGACCATTTGATTGCACATTATTTTTCCAGCCTTTTACTCTGAGGTAGTGTCTGTCTTTGTCACTGAGGTGCATTTTCTGCATGCAGCAAAATGCTGAGTCCTGTTTATGTATACAGCCTGTTAGTCTACGTGTTTTTATTTAAATGTTTTCAGTTGTGTGCATTTGCAATATCAAAAAAGTACCTTTTTAAAGCGTGAAACACTGAGAGTAATCATAATGCTTAGAAGGTAATACCAAGTTTAGACAGCATAAGTAATTTAATGTCTTTAAAATCAATACCAAGTGGGTTACTTTGATATTATCATGTTTGGCCACAAGTATGATATGTTCTTGTTTACAAATGCATGGAGGTGAAGCTTTAATACCCCAGTAAAGAAGAATTGTTTTAAATTCTATCTTTTATAAATCTGTATTTTAGGCCAAGAACTTTGCAAAAATATTAAGGTATCTTTGAGACCTGTTTCCTAGGTCAGCTCATGCCCTGTTTTGTTGCTCAGAGCAGCTCCAACCCTGACTTCTCAGTTTTAAATTACCTTTTTGTTACAGATGCTACACATTCTTAACCAGTAACTTCTAAGCCAACAATCTATAACCAAAACATACAGAACACAGTAGAGACATACATTTAGGACCAATCAGAACCAAATATGAAGTGGCTGTGCTGGGCTTCTGGCCAACAGTGCAGTGCTCCAAGGGCAGTACCAGGTTTTCAGTTTCTGTTCTCAATTCAGTTGCCTTTTTTTCTTTTTTCTGCAAATCCTCGAACAAGTTAAAACTAAGTCAAGGGCTGAATGTCTGTCAAATTAAGCTTGGCCAGTTTCTCCAAATATGAAACACAGAGCAACAATCAAGCAACTAAATAAAAGTACAAACATAAACTGACAGACACAGACAGACTGACACACTAAGCACAACCAGAACTGGGAATGAGATGGAAGAGATACTAGATGTTCCAAAAGCAAGGGTCAGATGTCCCACCAACAGGACCCAGAACCAGAATCAGGCGTTCCTCCAATGGGAACCAGAGAGGAAGTGGAATGTCTTCTGAACTCCTCTGATCCTAGGAACAATACTGTGTCTAATTTCTCCTTCCTTGGGTCCTAGATAGCCACCAACCAACTTACCTTCTAGAGGTTTTGGATTTAAAAATGAAGTCCTTGAATGTGAATGATTACAAAGCAGGGACCTGGGTAGTGTGATTGGATTCCTGGCCAATGCACCAAATGTTATGCAGTCTGTTTAGATTCAATAGAGAGTATTTAAGCTTCCAAACTGGAAACATCTGTGCCAAGTTATCATTACCTTTTTCCACCAAAAGGATAAAGGCTTTTCTTATGAGGTTGTCCTATGTAAACTGATACAGAATATAGGTTTCACAGTCTAACCAATCAAATCCACTTGTTGTTCTGTAGTTAGAAACAGCCATTATGTTTTTGGAGAACAAAGGATGAATAATGGGAGCTGTGGTTAAAAATAATAATTATGTTCCAAAACAAAATGGGCAAGTTTCTTTTGCTTGTTCCCAACAATTTCTCTCCAAATCCCTTTTTTGACTTTATTTACTGTCCCAGAACACAGTCCAGCTTTATCCCAACCATTTCATTCACTACATTTAGTTACATATACTAAGCCCATGCAATTTTACTCACATCAAGTAAAGTCCAGTGTAAATGATAAGCAATACCATGAGCTGACAGTTATTCTCTGTTCCCCTAGCATTACCTAAACATGCTGACAATGCAAATTCAGACAAGGACGAAGAAAAACCACCATTGAGGAAGGTTAAGGTAAGAGGGGCTTTCCTTTCTCTAGGGTAGAAAGTTTATCTCAGTAGTTCCCTTATGTTTCAGTGGGTATCACATTTGAGTCATGACACTAGCCAGATGCATCACAGGTATTAGAGCATTTACTTAGGATGAGAATGAAATGGAGGAAGTGGATCAACTTATTCTTCATTCAGTACATCACAATGTGGTGCAATTTTATGTCCTGATTTATGAGACTAATCTCTTTCAAGCGGGTTTCTCCAGTTTATACTACTACTCATGTTTTAAAGCATTTACCAACTGAACACTTAACATCAACATGCCAGACACAATAAGCTTCTAGTGCACCAAACTTTGGGTCTAAACCATGGATACTAGAAATAGAATGTGTATTAGTGAAAAATGCAAGTTTTCATATATGGTGTAGGTTTTGGGACACTCTAGAGGCCACACAGGTTTGTTTGATCTACCTATGAATCAGCAAAAATGTGAAATTACTAATTTTTGTCACAAGTTCAGATTCCCAGATCATTTGTGGCAACTTCAAATAATGTATCCATTAATATAGTCATCACTTGACTAGAATTTTTCATCCTTATAGCAATTACAACTCAGAAATGGATCAATTAAAACAATTTGCATATGTTATCCTGCATGATTATGGAATATAAAGTATGTTTCCCTCTCAATTGCAGGTACATTCTAGAAAAAGCAGACATGGTACTTATTGTGGAATTACTACTACAGACTTTAGATAAGAATTGTTGTAAACACTAGTTATGATTTGTCTGATGCAACACTGTGTTCTAAGATAATTAGACTACGGCTCTAGTTTTTTTGTGTGTGGCTTTTAATAAAAAATGAGAAGAAACAACACACTAGATAAAAACTTATTGATATATCTGTGGTCATTAAGTTCATCAGGGTACAATAATCTTTATGGAAGCGTTACAGTTTTTAGGATCTGCTTGCAAGATATCAAATCTAAAAGGATCTCAAATACTATCCTGACTGATAGAGTGGGTAGAGTGGGTAGTAGTGTTGTTTACCAGGCAGCAGACAGTCAGTTTTAAAAGCTATAGAAGCACACATAATTATTTTTAGGTGACAGGACCTAAAAATGAAACACAGTACACAGAACAGAAATGTAGGGTGAATTTGTCCCAATTGGGTTTCCCATAGTTCATTCTAATAAGGTCTACAGAAAGCCTTAAGGTGGTGGACAATATTAGCATGGTCAAGGGCAACACAAGTTAGGCACACGGTCAAGTAAGAACTATGGTCTCCACCTAGATGTTGATCAGTGGTGTCTCTCATTCTTTAGCAGGATTCTCTAGTCTGACCTCACTGCAACACTAGCATTGTCATGATAAGTAAAGGCCTTCTGTATGTCTTTAGCTTGTAGCAGTCTATGCTCCTTTATTTGACTAGTATACTAAGTGCTTGAGTAAGGGAGGTTAGAGGCTGCCATCTATCTTAGACCCTGTGACTGAACAGGTAAGAAAATGTCTGTATTCTGGCCCATCTTTGGTGCTTTTTGAGGTATTCTAGGTTCATCATCCAAGATACACAGGCTGAATTCAAAAGTTCCCTTAAATTATTGTCCATGTTCCTCAAGATAAAGGACATTGACTCCTGGGGGTCACCTCTCCAGGAACCTATCTGAACAAACAATGTGCCTGCCTCGTGGGCTGTCACTACTTGAATGTCTCACTCTTGGCATGGTCTGACCTAGCTCATCTCTTATAAGTACATATGGTTGTAATTGAAGAAGTCTTTCCTCAAAATGGGTTCACTACAGCTTCTTCAGTAGGCCCATAGCCTAAACCCTTCAGAAGGACATCTGTTTCTCCTAGATTCTCTCATTATGCAAATGGGTTTGGTACCAATTTTAGGTGATGCTTATAGGCTAATGCACAGTGTCCACTGGATTGTGAAATGTGTATGCCTGAGAAACAGGATTCCACTTCCAGTCCCTCCCCTTTCAGTCTTCCCTCTTATTATGTCTTGTCCTAACTTCTTTAGCCTCTTCCTCCATTGTGTTAATTTCCATGTTGTCCTGTGATCCCTTCCAACTGTTACCTCATTGTTGATGCTGTGTACTAGAATACATTGTCCACACAGTGTGGCCTAACCCCAGCCATGGTTGAGATTTCATGGCCTTATCATCCTTGTCACATCCTTTGATTAGGTCATTTGTATACTTAGCACTTTCTTTTTCTAGTTCGTTGTATATTCTGGATATGAATGGTTTATCAGAGATACAGCTGGCAAAGATTCTTTCTCTTCTATTTTCATATTCAGAGTTGATTTTTGTTGTTATACAACGCTTTTTTGTTGTTTTATGAGTTATATGTGTACATTTTGGCCTTAATTACTGAGTAAATGAAGTCCTATTCAGAAAGCCTTTGGTGCTGCCTCTGTGTTTGTGTGGCTTTTAAGGTTTCACTTTTAGGCCTTTGATCTATTTAAAGTTGATTTAGGGCAAGGTGATACACAAAGCTCTAATTTTACTACTAAACATGTGTTTTTCCTCTTTCCCAGCCTTCCTCTCACCATTAGTTGAAGATGCTGTCTTGTGTTTATTTAGAATAATGGTCATGTATGAAAAGCTTTAATTCTGTGCATGATTTTTCTGTTTTATTGATACACATATCTATTTTGTGCCATTTCTATGATATCTTTATTACTAAAATTGCAATATAGCATAATATCTGGGATGATAATCCTGCCAACATTTTTCCTTGCACAGGATTGCTTTGGACACTTTGGATCTTTAGTGCTTTCACATGAATTTTAGGATATTTATAAATACAAAAAAATTTTGTGAAGAATGTCTCATGGATTTTGATTTTTATTTTATTGACTATAGGAATTTCTTTGGTCGGATGATCATTGTTAATTCTACCAATCTAAGAGCATAATGAAGTTTCCATTTTCTAGTGTCTCCTTCAGAGATATACAGTTTTCGCTGTAGAGATCTTTCACTTCCCTTTAAAAATTTACTTGTCTGGCCTCTATGGAGGTTTCCCTAACCTACATTGCACACCACCTGTGAAAACTTGTGTTTTTCACTAAGTAGTTTTCTCTTTCTGTAGTCTATGGTAGAAATAACTTGAATGGATGCCCCTATGTGTGATGTGCTGAAACAAAGTGCCATGTGTCCAGTATGTGCATATTGAACCCTAAACTGGTGAGATCTTTAAAACATGAAGAGCATTAACATGTGATATAAGTGAGCAGTGTCATGATTCCATTGTGATACCCACTGAACCATAAGGGAACCACTGAAGTAAGTTTTCTAGATGAGAGAAAGGAAAGGCCTTCTTACCTTGACCACCTTCGGGTGTGCTTTTCCCTTATCCAGTGGTAAAACTATATTGTCAGCACATTCAGGTAACACTAAGGGGACAAGAAGTGACTGTCAGCTCACAGTACTGCTTATTGTTTAAACTGGGTTTTATTTGATGTGGGTAAAAGTGTGTGAAATTGGTTAATGTTACTAAACCTGATGAACAAGATGGTTGTGCTGCTGCTGGACTGTTTTCCCATAAGGCAAACTAAACAGAGGGAAGACCTAGCGTCAAGCAAGGATCTATCTGTCCATGTAGTAAAGATCTGATTCAGATGTCATACTAAGATTCTTATTGTAACTATAAGAGATTCTGTTCAGTTCATGTGATCATGTCAGTCTCATGAGCTTTCTGAGGGGGAGACATTTGGTGAATACAAAAAGACCTAGTATGCCCAGAGCTCTTATGTCTAAATACTTAATTTTAATTTTGGAGGCTACCATGAATACAAATGTTTCCTTTATCTCTTTTTTAGCTTGCTTTGTATTGGTTTATATAAAGGTTTCTGATTTTTAAAGTTGAATATGTATTCTACCACTTTGCTGAAGGTATTGCTTATTTCTGTTGGCGTTTTGGAAATCTATACTTACATAAAACATCACCTTACAATAAGGATAATTTTACTTTTTCTATTTTTATGCACATGGGTGAAGGTTCTGGGTTAGCTTCAGTACGTCCAAGTGCATATATGACTGCTATCCCTGGCCTGGATCTGGGGGTAGGCAGCAGGAACACATTGCCCAAGGTAATGTGAGAATCCTATGTCACACTAAGCACAAGTAGTTGTCCTTCCCATGGAAATGGATGACTCCACCAAGGCCATTAATTAACCTGGAATTGAAATCTCTAGAACATATATGACAAACGGGGAAAAATAGATCTTAAAAGTTGTTCTCTGAAACACAAAAGTCTCACCAAAAAAATTACATGTGAAAACTTAATTTCATAATACACAATCAAAGATGGATTGTTACGTTACTTTGGGTTCGCCTTCTCTTGAAATGTAGGATTTCTGTTACTCACATCTCTCCAGGTCTTTCTTTAATTTGCCTTCAAAGGAAGACAGGCTAGCAACAACCTAAGCAACTTGCTCATTAGGACTACTCCCATACATTTACTAAGTTGACACACTTTTACTCACGCCAAGCAAGGATGCTGCATAAGCTGTAAGCAGTACCATGAGCTGACTGTCACTTTCTGTCCCCCTAGATGTACCGAAGAATACTGACAACACACCTGCACCAGATGACCAAAAACGCACACCAGAGACTATGGAGTCGGTAGGAAGGTCTTTCTTTAATATAGAAATGTTACTTTACAGATCTAATTTTTCCATCAAATTCCCATTTTAACAATCATGTTAAGCAGGATTATCTTAGGTCTTAAGAGACTTAGCTTAATCAAGGGAAAGTGTAATTGTACTAGCCTAGTCTAATAGAATAGAACACCAAAACACCCAGTGTCAAGTATTACAGTCTGTGTGATAGGACCCTTTGTTCTGGAGAAAAAGGTTCCTCTTTTGGTAAAAATTTATAGATTTCATTTAGAAGTTGACAAGCATGTCAGGTTCCCTTGACTTATATGTAGTATGTTCCACTAAAGTCAGTATGCAGGAAGCTTCATATGTCCAGTGTGGATGCTAAGTGTTAAAACTTAACACATTAGCAGACAATATTGCAGAAGGGATTAATTCCACAACCGAGTTCTAAAGATGCTCAAACATATTACAGAACACTTGGCAGAGGACAATCAGATAGTGGTAGTTAATGTGGCCTTCAAAATAGGAAAAGTGGGAAGTGGCAGAAGTGAGAAACCCCAGTCTTCTGTGCTACAATCACAGAATATACTAATACATAATCTTTCACTAGTAGATACTTACCTGTGTTGATTGGCATTAAAAACATGTTGACATAGTTTTTAAAGACCCATGCGAACAGAAACTAATGTGACCTGCACTGCATTCTGTTTTCTCTCCTTTAAATTTCAGGTGGAAGAAAGAAGGCGCAGACGCAGTATGTATTGCCAAGTCTCTTAAGACACATTTTAGAAACAAGTTGTGTAAATGTTGTGTAGACTTATATTTGAATCCAACACTATAATCTAAACTACATCTTGGGAAGAATTTGGCTTTTGTTTTTAAAAATAATAGTTTTCCTATGTTTAAAAAATATGCTGAGTGCATTTGTGTATACTCACTGGATCCAGCAATGAACCCTGTACTTAGTTTGGAATGCTGTATACCAGGTTGTGTCTGAACCTGGTTTTCTTCAAGATAGGCATCCAGATTACCCACTCCAATCTCCAATGAGAAGCTATTGAATTACCATAACAGGATACACATTTGACCTACGAAATAAGAGTTCAGACTTCATCCCATGTGGTGCATTCATTTCTTTATGGTGGTACTCTACTGAAGACTAAACCAGAGCACAGTGGGAAGTGATGAGGCTCTTCATGCAGATCAAGAGACACTTTGTGGAGCAAGGACTTAGTACTGCCGATATTCCATCTTTCCAGCATCATCTTTCAGTAGGTCAAAATGCAGAGAGCCCAGACACTGGCATGACTACCACAGTGGGCAAAAGCTCAGGGCATTGCTCTTCATCTGCCTGCAGACATCCACAAGCATGAGAGGTAGAAAAGCCCACATGCTTCTAGTCAGACCACAGATTCTGAGGATAGCAGCCTGACACTGCATGAGGAGATGGGCTGGGTGATTTTTACACAGGCTTTCATCATACATGGGTCATTTCACTAAGACTGGAAAAGTGGGAAAATATTCTCCTCAAAATAGAGCACACCAATTGTTTATGCAAAACCAAATGCTCAGCTCTGACAGCATATACATACAAAACACAATAATAACATTGTACAGACTGAGCATGCTTCATTTGTGCAATTAGGAATGCATACATACACACACACACACACACACACACACACACACACACACACGGATGTAACAACAGTTATAAAAACAGTAGCCATTATTTGAAAGAGGACAAGGAGAGGTATGTTGGTATATAGGAGAATTCACAATGAGAAACAGACATGATATACAATGTGAATATTATATCTGAAAAAAGAAATTGTTTTTTTAAAAAAATAAGTACATATATTTTTTGCTCCATTTTGGTTCATTTTGTCACATTTACTTGTTATCTCTTAGAAGCCTGGTATTAGTTTTTTCTAATAAAAAAAAAGAGAGTCACAAAGGAAGTAGATCCAGAGGGAAGGGCAGTAGCAGGGAACTGGGGGGAGCAGAGAGAAAAGAAAGCATAGTTAGGATATATTTTATGAGAAAAGAATCCATTTTCAATGAAAGAGTGAAAACTTAAAAACGCTCTCCTGTGAATTCAAAATACTTGATAGAACGAAAATAAAAGTGCTGTATATACATATATAAAAAAACAAAAATAATAACAAAAAGACTTTGCATGTAGATAACATTAGTGTGAACACAAAGAGCCATTCACTTTAAGGACAATGTCCTCAAGGACCTCCAGCCACCACTTGGCTAGATATCTGTGCTGAGTCAGATTTTTGGAAATTGATTTTTAAAGATAGATTCATTTTTATTTTAGGCATATGAGTGCTCACCTGTGTGAATATATGTGCAGCACTTGAATTTATGTTTTATGTGTAGCCTCAAACTGGCTGTTGGCTTCCTTGGAACTGAAATTACAGGCAGTTGTGTCTCTAGCTGGTTTGTGTGTGTTAGAAACAGAGAGACCTGTGTCCTCTACAGGAGCAGCAGGGGATATTACCCTCTGAGTGGTCTCTTTAGCTGCTGGCATCAGGCTTTGCAGTATGACCTAGACTCTGAGCTCTATGAGGACTTCTTTCACTGGTGGACAGACTCCATTCTGCCCCTGAGGGTAAGCACTTGCTGGATCTATATAGGCAGCAGTTAGGAGTAATAAGGCATCTTATTGTGAGCATGCTGTCTGTGTGAGCTTGTTTACAGGTTACATAGTTCACGTGTTCTATAGTTACATGGCCTACATTACATACAGAGGGCTTTGTTTAAGAAAAGCTAGTTTTAGAGGAAGCCTGCTTGTTTCTTGAGACTGTCATCTAGATTGAGTTTGAGTCATTCCCCAAAACTATGTACTGGGAAGCTTCATGCATCAAATATTTAAATACTGAGGGTATAATACATTTAAAACTTGAGAATTCATGCAAATAATTAAAGGGTCCCCCATAGAGGGATTAATCTGACAAAAAAATGTTATTAAATTGGTGTGCTAGCATCAGGTGCTCTGATCTTACCTTGAGTCAACATAAGTGTGCCCCATATTAGTTTTTGTCACAAAGTACATAGCCTGGGTTTTCCATTGCATCATCATATAAAGTATTACACAAGTCAGTTTTATGTCTTTTTGCTGTTCTACTTTACTCTGTGCTTGTGTCACAAGGTGAACCAAAGAACTATGTAGAGAGAACTCAGCATGACCTGAGCCTCAAAGTGTTTTCTTTCCTTTCAATTACAGGTGGAGCCTAAAAGATGCAAATTTTGTATGTATTATAGAATTTCTTTCTCAACACACATTTTAGATAAGAATTGTATAAAGATTAGCTGTCTTTTGTCTGGCACACTACTGTGCTATAAGATTTCAATTGGGAGTGAAACTTGTGAGTTTAAAGGGTAAAACCTGATACCCTAAGTACCCAGTCATGGCCCTGTGTCTACAGTAACTGAATTCAACTCTAATGCCTTTTGTTTGGGGAGGATTTTGTGCACCAGGAAGTGACTACATAGTTTTTTCCCCAAGACAGTTATCTCCCATTACACAATACACTCTCCAGTGACAAATTCGTCAATTAAAAATGAAAGATACACATTTTATCTACAAAATGTGTTTTACCCTCACCAGACATATGTTCAACAGATTTATTTCTTTGTGCAGTTCCTGGAAGGAATCATAACCCGAAGTGTAGAGATAGGTCATCAGCCTCTGTAGCAATAGAGCTCAAGAAATACTTTTTACTACATTAATGGTTCAGCAATCCCTGTGAGAGTGTCCAGCTTCCTAGCATCTCTCTGCAATAACTTAACCTAGTGAGATCCCATGCACTGATGAGCACCAAGAGTTGGCAGAAGCCTGGGAAATGCTTTTTATGTCCCTCAAGACATTCACAAGTATGGTAGATGGAAAAGTCCTCATGCTTGATCAGATCAGAGAGTTTGACAATAGGAAGATAACTACATTTAAAAAATAGATTGAGTGTGTTTGATAACTGGACTTACAATAGAAATGGCTCATTACAGTTAGAACTGGTGAAAAGTCTTAACCAATTAGACAACATTAACATGAGCCTTTAGAACCCTGTTATGGGCAATCTATGGGCAATGTCTACTAAGAACTCCAGTTGGCGCTTGGTTATTAAGCAGTGCTGGATCATTCTTTTTTGCTATATATGCAGCTTTAAAGGTGAGCTCAAATTTGAGTTCCAATATTACTTCTATCACTAGTGGTCAGTCTTCATACTGCCTGCTGAGTCTGAGTGTTCAGTGGAACAATATAGGCAGCTATTACGTAGAGTTTGGCTGCTATGCTGGATGTGTTAAAGTACTTTCACATTCAGGCCTTTGACGTGAAAAGTATTTGTCACAGACCTAACATGGGCAGAATGTATAGTCCAGTTGGTTTAGTGTGTGCCTAGCACGTGACAGGTCCTAGTTTTGATACTACTGTCTCTGATATGTGCCCATGGGAGCACACTTGTGTAAACACAGTTCTCCGGAACTGGAGTAAAGAGAATCATAAATTCAAACTCATTCTTTTATAAATAGGTATTTCAAGCCTAATCTTGGATTGTAGATATTTCTGAAAATTAAAAAAAGCACATGTAGGGAATGGGCTTATGGCAAATTCCCACTGGAAGAGGAGTTTGTAGAAACTAGACTTTGATGAGTCAGAATAGAGCAGGGATGGTATATACTTAGTGTATTTTTAATGTCCCACACTGCCCTTCCAGCTACACTTTATATGGGATGTCCATATAATGGCCAAAGGTGTTTCTCATCTAGAAAGCCACATGCATACATATCATCCAAATGCCAGACCATGTTTCTTCCCTCGTTATGTTGAAGACATCAAGGTTTGGCCAATATAAGAAAGTTTGGTTTTGCCATACCATCTAATGTGACAATTTGACTTAAAATGATGTGAAATCTAAGTATTTCTGAAAAATACACAAGCATCTATAATCCCTAGTGGTACAAATCGTTCACTGGGAGACATGTAGCAAGTTGAAGATGCAGAAGGAATGCCACATATTTGTACTAAGCCAGGGCTCTCTACTTTTGGATCAAACTACAATTTTGAGTCAGGGATTGAAATACAGAGACCATCACTCTCTCAAACTGCTTCTGTCCAAAGTTGAACACAATGAAAAAACTATTCCTAATATGGTACCGAAAGGTGAAAAATAAGAGGGTATACAATATTCTATATTACCCAGCTCATCTAAGGCAATACCACATGTTCTCCATGACTTGTAAATACCATGATTAAATAAAAAATGAAAACTCAACAACGATCATGTTCCCTGTCCTGGATCTAGTGGAATATTCACTCTGAATTCAGTTACCAGAGTCTAGCTGAGTTCCTTTGGTACTCAACAAATATCATTTCTGACAAACATCTAGTACTTAAGAAACAAAGAGCATTTCTGCTCTACATGAGCCTTTCCTTATGGTTTACCATGTAGAGTCATCTTTTAAACCTGAAAGATTCATGGGAAGTCTTCCTGAAACTTATATTGTTTGAGAGACAGCATGGAGAAAAGAGGAATTGTATGAACAAGGTTGTGTTCATGTGCTTCTCAGAGGATGTGTCTCCCCACTGGTACCATGCCCATATAACACGTTCAAGTCCTGCTGCTCTTTCTATTATCATAGCCACATAAATGTAGATATTACCTAAGGTGTCTGTGGAATGCTTAATCACAAAATGTGGTGACCTTCCCGAAGTACAGTTCTGACTCTGATGACTACCTGGAAACAGGAAAGGAGATCATTTTAACAAACGCACAACAATGATTATTTTTCTGTTTTGTTGCCATAAAGCTAACATAACTCTCCCTGTTGTGAATGTATTCTCAGCTTCTTAAATCTTAGAAAGATTTTATAAGAAGGACCCAGGTCCTTCCCAGGCTCAGGAGGAACCTCCAGTTCCTCAAAGTACTTCAAAAGAAACATCAGCCTTAAGGAAAAAAGGTACTGTAAATACTGAGGATTTGCTTCAGTTACCTGTAGTAGTTGATTATCCTGTGTCCCCTATGTAAAACTGTGAACAGATTTAGCCTATTTTTAAAAAGTGAAAAATGCTAATGTGTATCTCATCAGTAGCAATACAACCCTAAAAAGTACAGAAGTACCTAAAAGTCACTTTGGTTCTCATTCAATAACATGAACTAGAGGAAAGGCAAGGAACATGTCGGATGATCCAGTGTGGCTTCACCTGATTTAGGCAGAACTAGGTGAGCCACTCTCTGTACTTCTTACTCCTACATGTGGGTGATGCATTTGGATTAGATCTGAAGAATCTTCAGAGTACAAGTGAGGTATATAAAAACCTTCTTGGTCAGGTTAAGTGGGAGAGAGTCCCAGTGCTTGAGAGTATGAGAGATTGGGTAAGAAATCTGTAAGGACAAGGAAAATGGAAGGTTTCTCTGATTTTCCTCTTTCAGGGACATAAGGATAAGTAAGCAGTAGCTGTCCACAAAAAAATGGCACCTAAATTATTATTCCACTGCCTTTAACAAAATACTTTGAGAAAAACAATCTAGAGATGAACTGTTTATTTTGCTCCTTAGCTTTGGAATGCTGGGCATTTTTTATATATAGAGAGAAGGCCAAAGTGGTATCACATTATAACCACAGGTCAATGTATAGACCAGTCTCAAGGGCACTCAGAGAATGAACTAGCTAAACTGACAGAAAGACTTTTGAGTTTGGCCTGAGAAATAATGGTCAGCTGTGTTATTTTAGCTCATTTGCAGTCTCTTCTCCTCACCCTGCACTGACTGGCATCTAACATGAATAAGGCATTGGAGATTAGAGAGCTGGCCTCATCTTACAACCACTAATCTAGTGGATGAGGAAGAACCTTGCCTTTGGCCCAGCTTTGGGCATTTTTTTTCATGCATTCTGAGTTCCATCTATAAGATGCAGAGTGTGGACTTGATAGTCCGCATGAACTAGTATCCATGTGCTAGGGCTTAAGAAGATGATTTCAGCCCTCCTGGGACCTATCTGGACATTGCCTGTGTCTGTCCTCTATGCTTTAGTCTACTTGTATATTTCACTCTTACAATATGAAGTCCATTTTCTCCAAGTGTCTTCAGTAGGTGTAGGTAGTATATCTGGTTCTCCTGAGATCTCATTGTGTACTGCTAGCTTTGGCTCACCTTTTATAGGCCATCTGTGTAATTTGAATAGATTTTTGTCTTCAATGTAAACTCAGGGGGTCCTGCTTCTAAGCAGTGTGCTCCATAAAGACCCAGGCCTCTCCTCTGCCCCATGCTCTTCAGTCTCCTATCTCCTTATAAGCTCTTTCCCATACCCTTCTCCAACATCCTTTTCCAACATCCTCCTCCTGATCAGCACCACCTTGACTCTGATCTCTGTGCCTGGCAATAGGTGGATTCTTGGGTCTTGGGTTCCCTTAGTGGGAGACAGAGAGAGAGAGAGAGAGAGAGAGAGAGAGAGAGAGAGAGAGAGAGAGA
>JADRCG010008336.1:53289-75383 GCA_019844195.1 Rhabdomys dilectus
GCTGAAAGGTGAGAGTGGAGAAACCTTGCCAGGCCAGATTCAATAACACTCAGTACAGGGGTGAAGAGACTTGATGGAGGGAGAAAGGTGATTGTCCAGGAGCTCTTTTCACTTCAAGGTAGCAAGGTCCAAAAGATCTCAGTGCCATCCCATTACAAACCACAACTCTACCTTGCCAGGGTTTTCTTGAGGCATGAGTTACTGGAGGCACTAGAGAGTTGGAAGAGACAGGAAGGAGACCTTGAACATAGCACAGTCCTCAGGGGAAGTGGATATTCTCAACTATGACAGACATAGGAAGGGCTGTTCAAGCTACTACAGAGTTCCATGTGTTTTGAAATAACCCTTTACTTCTCTGTTCACAGGCCCCATGTCCTTGATATGAATGAGGGGGAGTGGGTGGGAGGGGGGCTTCAGTAGCTGGAAGCAGAGAGAGGGTAGCCAATGGCCAGAACAAACATCATAGAAAGCTTCTACCAGGTGTCTGAATCCAGGGACGGTTGCCTTATCACCTGTGAAGACCTCTGGTAAGATCTAGGACCTTGCTTTGCTCTTGAATCTCTGTTATCAGCCTTGTTAGACTCCTATCCCCCCTGATACTGCACTTGCCAGACTGTTCTGTCATTTCAAACTTAACCATAGAAATGCCGAGGTGAGTTGGTTTATTTTGTCGACTTGTAACATGATCTAGAGTTATCTGAAAAGTGGAAATCTCAATTGAGAAAATGATTCCCTAAGATCCATCCATAGGGCATTTTCTTTCCTTTATTTTTTCCACTCATTTATTTGTAGTGCGCCACGCATGCACACTCTCGCTCAGCCATCAACCGCCAAAAGTAGCCATCAACCACCAAAAGGTGATGCTGCCCAAGATGTCACATCAGCCGACTCACGCAAGCCAATAGAATAGGAACACGCCAACCCAGGGGCTATTTAAGGAAGGCTGTTTCCTCCTTCGGGGTCTTTCCTCTCCTCAGCTTCAATAAAGCTTGCTACGGAAGGATCCTGGCATCCGTGTGTGTTCTTGCTGGCGAGAAAGTGACGCGGGTCACAGTTGGTGCCAAAACCCTGGAAGCCAGAACATCGCCAGGCACCAAGGAAGACCCCCTTTGTGGGTGGATCCAGAACTGTAGCCACAGGTAATGATCAGAAAGGTATGCTTTTGGAGGCTTGGTTGGGCAAAGCAGGTACTGCTTTCGTTTTGGTGATTGCTGCCTTCCTTTTGTTTATGATAAAATCCTGCCTCCAAGATGAGCAGTGCCATTTTGCAGTCAAGGCAGGACAGTCTAGCATGTCAGAATCTGATCGTGAGAAGAGAGCCAGCTCGTGTAAAAAGAAACGTGGTTTAACTAAGAAGTCAGGCCCCTCGAAGGGTGTAAAACCTGCCGAGACGTTAGGAAAGAGCAAGGATGCTCTAGGTGAGAAGTTCAAAGGATCTGACAGGGAGCGTGGAAAGCCGCTATACCCTTTGGCAGATTTAGAGGCCTTAGAAATTAGCTCTTCTGATCCCGAGGAACTTAGTCCCTCGGAGGAAGAGGACCTAGAGGAAGCGGCCGCCCAGTATGAAGGGGAAAGGTATCACCCCATGAGCAGCTGCGGATATCTAACAAGTCCAAAAAGGGGGTTAGCCGGGCCGTGGGGAAGTCCCTGCCTGCTGAGTCACCCGCTGTAGTTCCTACTGCACCTCCACCCTATATTGGTCGGCAAGCTGATTCCTTCTTTACACCAGAGGTTGCTCAAAAGATCAGAATGGCCTTTCCTATTTATGAGGGAGCTGAAGGGGGCTGGGTGCATGCTCTGGTCGAATTCTCCACCCTCAAAAAGCTTGCAGAGTCAGTTCGCATGTATGGGGTGGATGCTAGCTTTACTATCATGCAGGTTGAAAGGCTCGCTAATGTAGCCTTAACACCCAGTGATTGGCAAACAACAGCCAAGGCCACACTTAATAGTTCTGGCTAGTACATGGAATTGAAGGATCTCTGGCAGGATGCTCTCCAGACCCAGGCTAAGATTAATGCCTCCCAGATAGGCTACCAAGCCGGTTGGACCTTCGACCTTTTGACAGGTCAGGGACAATATGCTACCAACCAGACAGAATATGATTGGGGAGCCTATCATATTGCAGATTGCAGCTGCAGCAGTTCAGGCTTGGAAGGGACTCTCCAAACGGGGGGAGTCTGAGGGACAACTTACTAAGGTCATTCAAGAGCCTCAGGAATCCTTCTAGGATTTTTGGCACGTATGACAGAGACAGCGACTAAGATCTTTGGAGACACCGAAAGAGTGAAACTCCTTATAGAACAGCTAGTCTTTGAGAATGCAACACCTGAGTGCAAAGCAGTCATCAGACCCAGAAAGAATAAAGGCCTGGCTGATTGGATAAAATCATGTAGAGGCATCGGGGGCCCTTTAACTAATGCAGGATTGGCTACCACTATATTACATACAAAGGGAGAGCCTTCAACACAGAAACCTTGCTTTGCGTGTGGCAAACCAGGCCATTTAAAAAGGGATTGTTACAATCAACAGCCCAAGCCTAAAAGACCTCCCGGCCTTTGTCCAAGGTGCAAGAAGGGATATCACTGGGCTAGAGAATGCTGATCAACAAGGGACCTTCAAGGTAACTTACTTCCACCTCCAAATGAAACAGATGTGACAGAAAATGATCAGTCAAAAAACGGCCAGCAGGGCCCCAGGCGCCAGGGCCCCCAAAGATATGGAGCCAAGGCCTGCCCCCAGAGGGGCTGGGTAGCTGTCGAGCCTATACAGGCTCCGCAGGCTTGGACCTCCGTGCCACCACCGGATTCTTATTGATGCCTCAATCAGGTGCTCAGCCGATCCCTGTTAGCTTTGAAGGACCCCTCCCTAAAGGGAGCGTGGGACTTATTTTAGGCCGTGGCTCTTTGACTTTGAAAGGACTCATCGTACATCCGGGTCTTATAGATATTGACTCTAGACGTGGGCTTCAAGTCCTTTGTTCCAGTCCAGAGGGCATTTTTTCAGTCTCTCCTGGAGATCGTATAGCTCAATTAGCTTTACTCCCCAGTCTCCAGGAGGAATTTCCTACTACGGGCAAAAGCTGAGAGGAAGATCTAGGTTCATCAGGAACTGACCATGCTCATTTGGTAGTAGTCTTGAAAATTAGGCCCACATTAACATTGACAGTGGGAGGCAAGCAATTTACTGGAATTTTGGACACAGGGGCAGATAAGAGTATCATTTCTGCCACCTGGTGGCCGAAAGCATGGCCTGTTACACAATCATCCCGATCCCTACAGGGGCTGGGATATGAAGCCAACCCCTCAATTAGCTCGCAGATGTTGCGTTGGGTAGCCCCAGAAGGTCAAACAGGGACTTTTACCCCTTATGTTCTTCCCCTGCCAGTCAATCTGTGGGGAAGAGATGTGCTATATCAATTAAATTTAAAATTGACTGATACCTATTCTTCACAAGCTGTCACGATGATGTCCCATATGGGATATAGGGAAGGCAAAGGATTGGGAGCTAAAGAACAGGGACAGCCAGACCCCATATTACCAATAAGCCATTCTAAGAGACAGGGGCTGGGTTTTTCATAACAGCCATTGAGGGGACCATGCCTACAACTTGGCTCACAGAGGAGGCTGTATGGGTTCCTCAATGGCCTTTATCCTCTGAAAAATTGGAGGCCACTACCAAATTAATTGAAGAACAAGTCAAATATGGCCACTTAGAACCATCCACTTCTTTATGGAATACTCCCATCTTTGTCAATAAAAAGGAAATCAGGTAAATGGAGACTTTTACACGATTTGAGAGCCATCAATGCTCAGATGCAGCTATTTGGCCCCATACAGCGTGGCTTGCCTTTACTTTCAGCTTTGCCTAAACGATGGAGAATGATTATTATAGACATTAAGGATTGCTTCTTCTCCATCCCATTACATCCCAGAGATAGACAAAGGTTTGCCTTTACCCTACCTGCTATTAACCATACCACACCAGATAGAAGATTTCAGTGGAGGGTCTTACCCCAGGGTATGGCCAACAGTCCAACTATGTGTCAGCTGTATGTGCAAATGGCCCTCGAACCAGTCAGAAGACAGTTTCCTTGCTTGCTGTTGATTCACTACATGGATGACATTCTTTTATATCATAAAAACCAGGATGTCTTGCAGGCCTCATATCCGTTGCTGGTTAAGACCTTAGAGCAATGGGGCTTGCACATAGCAGCTGAAAAGGTTCAAATTTCAGAAGTTGGTTCCTTTCTGGGAACAATCATACACCCAGAAATGATAATGCCTCAAAAACTGGAGATTCGCAGGGATCATTTACGTACCCTAAATGACTTTCAAAAACTGTTAGGAGACATAAACTGGCTAAGGCCGTTTTTGAAGATCCCTACTATAGAATTGAAACCTTTGTTTAACATTTTGGAAGGCGATTCACATATCTCCTCACCCCGTGAACTGACTTTGGCAGCAAGCCATGCTCTACATTTAGTGGAGAAGGCTTTACAAGATGCACAACTAAAACGTGTAGATGAGACCAAAACCTTTGATCTGTGTGTTTTTCAAACTCGGTCGCTTCCAACTGCCGTTTTGTGGCAAGATGGACCCCGGTTATGGATTCATCCTAATGCTTCCCCTGCAAAAATTATTGATTGGTACCCGGATGCGGTTGCTCTCCTCGCATTGAGGGGATTAAAGGCTGCCGTCACCCATTTTGGCATGTACCCCCATAGCCTAATTGTCCCCTACACCTCATATCAGGTTCAGGTCTTGAGTGCCACGTCAGATAATTGGGCAATATTAGTTACCTCATTTCAAGGTATTCTTGATAATCATTATCCCAAAAATCCTATTTTACAATTTGCTCAAACCCAAGCTTTCATCTACCCACGAATGGTAGTCAGTGAGCCAATACCACAGGGAAGGGTTGTTTATACTGATGGCTCCAAAACAGGAATTGGAGCCTATGTTATAGATGGCTGTACCACCACCAAGAATTTTCAAGAAAATTCACCACAGGTCGTGGAATGCCTGATAGTTTTAGAGGTCCTCTCTATATTCCAAGAGTCATTAAACATTGTTTCTGACTCAAATTATGTAGTTAACGCTGTCAACAGGTTGGAAACAGCTGGATTTATTAAACCTACCAGCAGGCTTGCCAGTATTTTTGGTCAGATACGGGCCACGCTTATTAAGCACTGAGCTCCAGTCTTTATAACCCATATCAGGGCCCATTCTGGCCTCCCAGGCCCTATGTCTCGTGGCAATGCACAGGCAGATCAGGCTACACACTTGATTGTGACAGTGCTTGTAAGCTCTCCAGTTGATCAGGCACGGAAATTTCATGAACTTTTTCATGTAACTTCCAAGACGTTGCGACGTCACTTTAAAATTTCTAGGCAAGAGGCCAGAGACATAGTCACTCAATGCAAAAGCTGCTGTCAGTTCTTGCCAGTCCCACATATGGGTGTCAACCCACTAGGGATTTGCCCTTACAAGTGTGGCAGATGGACGTGACTCATATTCCATCTTTTGGTAAGTCTCAATTCTTACATGTTACTATTGATACTTGCTCTGGTATTCTCTTTGCAACTCCCTTAACAGGAGAAAAGGCGGCCCATGTTATCCAGCATTGTCTAGATGCCTGGAGTGCCTGGGGCAAGCCAAGTGTTTTGAAGACCAATAATGGTCCTGCTTACACCTCTCAAAAGTTCAGACAATTCTGTTGTCAAATGAATGTGACGCACGTGATGGGTCTTCCTTATAACCCTCAAGGTCAAGGCATTGTTGAACGTGCTCATCGTACCTTGAAGTCTTATTTTACTAAACAAAAGGAGGGATTAAGGGAGACCCTGCCCCCCGGGCCTAGAACAACAGTCTCTTTGGCTCTTTTTACGCTTATTTTTTTGAATTTGGACGATTATGGCCGGTCAGCAACCGATCGCCACTGTGCCCCATTGGGCTGTCCAAAAGACTTGGTTAAATGGAGGGACGTGTTAACCGGACAATGGAAGGGCCCAGATCCTATGTTAATGAGATCCAGGGGAGCTGTTTGTGTTTTTCCACAGGACAAAGATAATCCCTTCTGGCTGCCTGAAAGATTGACATGTCGCCTCCCTGGGGATGACCCTCCCAAAGATGGCCCTACAGCAACCTCAGTGGTGGATGGTGCTGGTGACTTTGATGGTGTGCTACACTTATCTGAGGCTGCCAGAGAGCTTCAGTGGGCTATTCTGTCTGCTTATCCAAAGCTGATGCCCATTAGACATGATTCACCTATGCTCCCGAGAGTTTTCACCACAAATTATCTCCCTTATCTTCCCTATGAGACTGATATAGCCCACTTGAATGAGAACCACACTTTGATGGAGAATAGCTCTCTTTGCTTTCAAACACCTTTGGCCTCCGGCGATTGTCTACTTCTAAATTTTACCAAGGCTGGCCACTGGTATTGGGAACATGGACTCCGTGGCCCCAAATCTATTAAACAGACACAAGATGCCCCCATTGATTCTAACAACTGCTCGGGAACGATGAATGCTACCTGGTGGAATATGGTGATGTGGATGAACTCCTCTCTTGTTTCCCCTCATTTTACAACTGAATTTGGTCCCAGACAGCCCAAGTATGCTCCCTACTGCTATTCTCTCCGTGAGGATCAGTTTCCCCCCTGGACTGAGTGTCAGTCACCTATTGTTGCTTGGGCAGATAAGTCTAAGACCTTTTCCTTCTTCCCCTTTTTGGGTCGAGACATGGATTGCTTCAATGTTGGTGACTTCCAACAGGATATTCGAGAATATCCTTTTGATTCTCATCTGCTATGTGGACTAAATGGAAGTTGTTCAGATCTTACTCCCCTTGCCTTTGTTTTGGGTGCCCAGATTGCCTATAGCAATTGTTCTTTAGAGAGATCTTATCATGCACACCACAATTGTGGCGATATAGCCAATTATACCAATTGGAGGGAGGATCCCCGTACTTGTCAGGATTTACATGCGGTTGCGGTCTCTCCCACACCAGTGTGCTTGTATCCTCCATTTCTTTTTATTGTTACTAATAGTTCTTTTGCTTTATGTATCAATTATTTTTGTTTTATTTCCCTCTGTTGGGATGCTCAAAAGAGGTCCATGTGGACCTCTCTGTGCTTGAAGGATTGTCATCTTGGATGTCTTCTCTTTTTTCCTATTTTAAGGAATGGGTGGGAGTAGGGTTATTTGGCGTGCTTTTGTGCACAGGCTTGACGGGTTCCTTATTCATGATCTGGCGACTGCGCAATCAACGTCAGCGAGATAGGGTGGTGATGGCACAGGCCTTTGCAGCACTGGATCAAGGCGAGTCGTCAGGCATCTGGAGGTCTATTTTAAAAAGAATGATGACCAAACTTTCTTGCCCACAGGGTCTTTGCTCCATGATTGGACCTGGTAAACCAATGACAGAGTGACAGGTAAGACTCAGTCCACCTAAGACAGGGCGGTCTCGGGTGGGGAGGCCGACCCAATGACGGGTAAGGATCAGGCACTGCACTCCTTATCACGCTCAGGTCCATCATGAGGCCATTCAAATAAAGGCTGCAAACCTCCCCCCCAAGAATCACACTGTGAGTCTCAGCTTTTGCACCTGGAGGGTTCTACCCATTGCACCCAGTAAAGTGAGTCTCTAACTGTCCTTTGATTTGGTCAAATTAAAGTAAAAAGGGGGAGATGTAGTGCGCCACGCATGCGCACTCTCACTCAGCCATCAACCGCCAAAAGATGACGTTGCCCGAGATGTCACATCAGCCGAGTCGCGCAAGCCAATAGAATAGGGACATGCCAACCCAGGGGCTATTTAAGGAAGGCCGTTTCCTCCTTCAGGGTCTTTCCTCTCCTCAGCTTCAATAAAGCTTGCTACAGAAGGATCCTGGCATCCATGTGCGTTCTTGCTGGCGAGAAAGTGACACGGGTCACATTTATTCATGCACTTTACATGTCAACCTCAGTCCCAGATCCTCCTAGTCCCCCCTCCCTGGCTCACATGGGCCCTTACCCAACTCCCCACTCCCCTTTTCCTCTAGGATGGGGTAGGTCCCTCGACAGGAACCAACCTATTCTGGTACTTCAAGTCACTGCAGGACTAGGTACATATTCTTCCACTGAGGCCAGACAAGATAGCCCAATTGGGAGACCAGGCTTCACAGACAGACAGTAGAGTCAGGGTAAGCCACTGCTCCAGGTTATGCATCTGTATGAAGACCAAGCTGCACATCTGTGCAGGGGCATAGATTCAGCACTCATATGCTCTTTGGTTGGTGGTTCAGGCACTGGGAACACCTAAGATTCCAGGTTAGTTGACTTTGTTGGTCTTTATGTAGAGTCCATATCCCCTCCTGGTATGTCAATCCTTCCTCAACTCTTCCACAAGACCCTCAGCTGAGTCTGATGTTTGGTTGTGAGTCTCTGCATCTGTTTCAGTCAGCTGCTGAATGGAGTTTCTCAGAGGACAGTTATGTTAGGCTCCTGTCTGCAAGTATAGCAAAGATCATTAAAAGTATCAAGGATTAGCTCTTGTCTATGGGATGCCTCTCAAGTTGTGACAGTCATTGGTTGGCCATTCCCTCTGTCTCTGTGACATCCTTGTCCCTGAACTTTTTGTTGACAAGACAAATTTTAGGTCAAAGGAATTGTGGGTAAGTTGGTGTTCTTATCCCTCCACTAGGAGTCCTGACTAGCTACAAGATGGCCACTCCAGTCTCTGTATGCCCCAATGCTAGGAGTCTCAGCTAAAGTTGCCCTCATAGACTTCCTGGAGTCTCCCCCATTCCAGGTCTCTGGTACCTTCTAGAGATGCACACACCACAACATGCCATCCCATCTAGATTCAATTTCTGTTCACTCTCTCTGCCCTCTTTCTCACCCTGTTCCCTCCATCCATCCACTTTCAATCACAATTTTATTTCCCCTTCTGAGTGAGATTGCAGTGTCCTCTCTTGGGCCCACCTTGTTACTTGGCTTATTTGGGTCTGTGGATTATAGTGTGGGTATCCTGTACTTTAGGAATAGTGTCCACTTATAAGTGAGTACATGTCATGCATGTCCTTTTGAGTCTGGGTTACCTGACTGAGCATGATATTTTCTAGTTCCATCCATTTGCCTGCAAATGTTAAGATGTTCTTATTTTTAATAACTGAGTAGTATTCCCTTATGCTAATGACCACATTACTTTTTCCATTCTTTGGTTGAAGGGCATCTGGGTTGTTTCCAGTTTCTAACTGTAACAGATAAAGCTGCTGTGGATCCAGTTCAGCAAGTGTCCTTGGTGCTTGGTGGAGCATCTTTGTGTATATGCCCAGGAGTGGTACAGTTGCATATTTAGGTAGAACTACTCCCAATTTTCTGAAAAAAAAAACCCAAATTGATTTTCAGAGTAGTTATATGAATTTGTGCTCCCACTAGCAATGGAGGAGTGTTCCCCTTGCTCCACATCATTGTCAGCATGTGCTGTCGCTTGAGTTTTGGATCTTAGCCATTATGATACATAGGTATAAGGTGGAATCTCAGAGTTGTGTTGACTTGCATTTCCCTGCTGATGAAGGTAATTGATCATTTCTTTAAGTGTTTCTTGGCCATCCAAGATATCTCTGTTAAGAATTCTGTTTATCTCTGTACTCTATTTTTTAATTGGGTTATTTGGTTGGTGTCTAACTTCCTGGGTTCCATATATATTTTGGATATTTTACCACGCTCAGGTGTAGAGTTGGTGAAGATTTTTTTCTATTGTGAAGCTTTTCAGTTTCATGAGGTCCCCTTTATGAAATGTTAATTGTAGTGCCTGAGTCATTTGTGTTGTCTTCAGGAAAACATCTCCTCTACTAATGTATCCAAAGCTATTTTCCACTGTCCTCTATTAGATTTAATGCATCCAAGTTAATGTTGAGGTCTTTGATCTACCTGGACTTGAGCTTTGTGCAGGGCAATAAAAATGGATCTGTTTGCATTCTTCTACATGCAGACATTCAGTTAGAACAGCAACACTTGTTGAATATGTTTTCCGTTTTTCCACTGTATGGTTTTGGCTTCTTTGTCAAAAGTTAAATGTCAATAGGTGTGTGGGTTTATTTCAGGGACTTTGATTTGATTCTTCTGAGCAACTTGTCTGTTTCTTTACGAAGTATCCAGTATTCTTTTTATCTCTATTGCTCTATAGTACAGCTTGAAATCAGAGACAGTGATACCTCTGGGGAATATTTTATTGTATGAGATTGTTTTAGGTATCCTTTTCAACCCTCAAAACCCATTCTTCAGACAGGTTAGTCTGGGCACAGCAAGGTGCACATATTTGATGATAAACATAATTTCCTGGCATACATGATGACATATACCTGTATTCCCTGCAACCTGGAAGGTGAGGCAGGAGGATTTCAAGGCCAGCTTGGACTACATGCCAAGTCCCTGTCTCAATAAGCTTACGAAATGTGTGTAATTTTCAAAATGTCAGAGAGCTTTCTTGTGTATATATAAAGTTAACACATGAAAGAGCTTATCTTATGTATTTTTACTCCTAACTAGCACTTAGGCATTGATACATCATGAATTCATTGAATGGCATGGCTGCTTGGCTATTCATATACAAGTTGAGAGGAAACTGCTATGATAAATCTGCTAAGCTGGATGTTGCAAGTGCCCAACAAGCTGTAAACAGTTGTGGTTACATGTCATGTATGAAACAAATTACATTTAGCATTCCTATATAAAACTCTGCTAGTTAAACAGTAAATTTGGTGAGTTTGGGATTGTTAAGTCAAAGTACTCAGATGATCCAAGATCGTTTTTCTGGTCTTGACTGTGAGTATAATACAGGGAGGCGGTATCTTCTAGTCTTTGGTCACATTGCCATTTCAGGTAAGTTTGTAGTGATTGTGAACAATTTCAAAAGTGCATATCTTCATGTAAGAAAGTGTTCATTGAGTTGGGCATGTTCTCTTCATTCAAAAATGTGACCAGATTTGGTCTTGTGGGTCATAGCTAGGATTTGTATCATTGGATTCCAGGTTGTCTCTGACAGCCTTAATGAGAATCATTAGTTAAGATATTGCAGTGGGTACTCTGTCAGATTATATTCAGATAAAATAGGAAGACCAACTTTCTTGAATCTAAATGTGGGGAGCAGTATCAAGATATTTGGTTTTATCACCATCAAGTGCCTCTACTATTGTGTTTTGTTTTGTTTTGTTTTGTTTTGTTTTGTTTTGTTTTTCTTAAAATTTAAGGAATGGTATGGATGGTAAGTAGAGGGAAGGATTGTAGTGGGACTGGATAATTCTTGTTATTTGAACAGCAAACACAAAATAGTCACTCTCCTTCAGTCTTAGACATAGACTAGTTATTATATGATATTATTCTAATATCAAGACATTGTAGGGGCCTGAAAAGATGTCTCAGTGGTTAAGAGCATTGATCACTTTTAGAGGTCCTGAGTTCAATTCCAAGCAATGACACGGTGGCTCACAAACATCTGCAATCAGAACCAATGCCACCTTCTGGTGTGTCTGAAGACAGCAGCAATGTACTCATATAAATAAAATAATTAAATCTTTAAAACTATTTTTACAAAATGACATTGTAGTTATGCATGTGTAGATGCTGGAGTCCATGTTATACTTGGAAAATATTTTATAGCCTTGCTCATGGCAACTGTGAGTCAGACAGCAGGATGGTTTCCCCAAAGGCAGGGTATCTCTTTGCATTGAATCTTTCTTAGTTTGGTGGATGAACAGAGGAGGGTTACATGGCTAAGAATGCAATAATACAGTCCAGCTCCTGTATTCTCGAAGAATGCTGTATATCTGGGACTTTGACATCCACTTGTCCATTAAGAACGCTTAGTTATGGGAAAGTTAATGCCTTATGCTCAAGTACATAGGGTTGGTGATGTAAACACATGCATATGATAGCACACAGGCACACAAGCACACAGGCACACAGGAACACAAGGTTTGAGGAAATCAATAGTGGGGAGCACATGACAGTTAAAAATTACTGAACCTTCCCAAGCAGAGATCTGCTGTAGAACTGACGGATGGAAAACATCATCTTTCCCTCCCTGAACACATCTTTCTCTTTTCCTTCCTAGTATGAACAGCATTATTTAGAAGGAACCAGCTTTCCGGGCTCTGCTGAATCAGTGGCACATCTTGCTAGCTGGCCTGTTTATGGACAACGTACAATGAGACCGACCTCAGAATAACTTGAACAGCTGTTGCCATAGATTAATGAAGCTCTCTGCGACCAGTTTCTCCCTATTTGCCCTGCCTATTTACTCAGATTGCCCTCATTTTATGATAAACGCTTTTAAAAGTTACCCATCTCTCTAGAGTTTTATACTCCTCTCATAGCATCTCAGGTTTTCAGTGTAGTATTTGATTTTCCTCTCTTAGGAATTTTCTCCTGGTCCTCAGGTTTCTAATAGAAAAGGGCCTAAATCATTGCTGTTGACACCTGACCATGGGAGCCATCTACATACCACACAGCCAGCTGGTTTCCATAGAGTTGCTGTGGGAGTCTTAGGGTAAGCTCTGCAGACATGGATGCTGTCCCACTCTCTGCCTGAGCTCATAGTCTTGATTAGTGTACACCCTGGAGACAGCCCCCTCCCAAATGCTTCCCTCATTCAATCTGGCAGTTCCCTTGGTCAAGCTCCCTTGATGCTGGCTTGAGTATGGTCTCCTCATGAGGTGACCAGTTAGGTAAATGCATTCCGAGATGAATGTTTGTCCCACCAAACTTCAAGGGTTCTTAGCTCCTAGATTACCTGTGTTTGATCTGCTCTTGATGGCTTTTCCAGACAGGGTAAAACTTTCAGAAATCTGCTATCTTCAAAAATGCTTGTAATCATGTTTCCCAGGAATTCTCACTTACAGATCCTGTGATAAGTACCAAGACAGGTTAATCTGCTAGGAGACAGTGCTTCTTTTGTTAAACAATTCCAGTTGAAAGGTACCTCTTCTTGGATGGAATAGTGGTAGAGTCATGGTGAGAAAAAGGATAATGGCAGCACTTTCTACACCTGCAAATTCCCTTCTATCAAAGAATCTGACCATAGCTTGCTTTCTAAATTGATCCTGAGGTTTAATTATTGGTGTGAAGTGGTCAGGAATATACTGGCTACCTATTGGCAAATCTGTATGAATGTGTATCATGGCCCTTCTCCTTATCCTGTGATAGGTATACTATTTTTTACCTGCATTGCTCTCTATTCTGGGCTATCACATTTACATAAGTCCCCTGCAAGAGCCTTCCTCATAACTCATACACATCATGCATGTAGACCTGAAACAGGAAGGGAGAGAATTCTTCAAAGAGATGTGCTTGGTCAAGGTAGGCTAGGGAATAATTGATGAAATTTTCTCTCTTCTTATCCTGACAGGAATCCCAGGCATGGAACCTCTGTGCCCATGGTGGTGATCAGCTAGTTAACTCACCCTCAAGGTGGTCTTGTCTCTACTGAATTACACAATTCCTTGTCCTGGGTGCTTGTTTTGCTGAGGATCCAGGATAAAATAACATGACCATCACTGTAGAAGGTGTTGATATTTATTATCTGTTCTTCCCACACTGGAGACTACAAGAGGGAAAGAGTCATCTGGCATCCTTCCATACTTTATTATTATAAACAGAAAGCTCACAGTCACTGTCGAGCAGAAGCTCTGACCAGGTAGCAGCAGGTACATGTTCCTGGTCATAAAGGTTCATGTTCTTGCTCTGGATTAGGGATGGGTGTGACAAAAATAACAGATAAACTTTAATTCCAATGTTATTAAGAAATGTTCTTCATGAGATAGGCATATTGAAGCCTAGGGCCTGACATAGCTTTGTATTTGTGTCAGCTACTCTTTTGTCCTTCAAGCAGGGACAGAATTTCAATAACAAAAAGCAATTGTTTGACAGATCCATAGCTAGTATGACATGATTCCCATTCTTCCGAGAGACAGGGCTATGCTCATTGAGCAGGATGTTGGCTACTGACTACTCAGAGCTCAGGCACTACCCACCAGTTGCCCAAGGATAGAAAGGCATCTTGCCCAAGGTTTCTACTGCTATTTGATGGCAGCCTGCTCCTGAGGCCTGAATAGTGTAGAGGTATAAGGGACTTGACCTGGGGTTTCAAGGAAGGCTTCCTGTGGATGGTACCCCAGTTCCAGCCTGAAGACCAATGCATAATATACTATAGCACTTCAATTCCAAGTCTTTCTCTACTCAGTCCTATTTCCTTCCCTCCCTGTAGAAGTAAGTCCTGAGAGTTCTCTCTCACTACCCTCTGCACACAGGGGCCCAGCATACTACATTGAACCAAACAAGCTCCAGCTGAGACAAAAAGCAAGGCATCCCCAGAGACCTGAAAAGAAGAAAACATTTTTGGCTGCTTCCAGAAATATTTCATTTTCCAAATTCATATCCAAATTTCTGAGAAGGAGCAAATGACTGTCTCCACTTGAAATCAATGAAGTGAGTCTCTGTGAAGACAGTATCTCAAGGAGTGAAAAAAGAGGGGTGACACTTTGTTCCCCACCCCTATCCCCACTCCTGTTATGGTTCTAGCCTGTATAATGTCAGTTTCCTGTATCCCACTATAGTCTGAATATATGGAAAGTTTCTGAAGCAAAGATTTCATTCATTTTAAGCCACATATATAACATGCTGTTGTGAATAGTGTGAGGAAACCTCCTGTTACCCCAGTTCATGCCTCAAAGACATGAAATTTTCATTTGACCCACAGACCTGCACTGTATACATCACCTACCATGTAGTCCTACAGCAGTGTTAGAATCAGACCAGCTGCCACTCACACTGTACTGCTTTAGGGTATCTGCACATGTTAGTTAGCATAAGCCCACATCAGTCTGTATCATTCAGCTTACTCCATCTCATCCCATGGGCATTCCATCACGTCACACAAGGAGAGAAAGGAGTGCAACCCTGAAAAATAATTTTGAGAATGAAACCCATTCACTTGACTTTTATTTCAGTATTGTTGTTATGGTTGCTCTGTTTGGTAAGTTGTTAATCTCTTACTATGCCTAATTCATCAATTAAACCCCACTATGTTTAGCAGTATGGAGGGGAAATCACACTATATACATGTGTAGGACTCAGTACTATTCAGGTAGCCCCCAGCCATCTTGGAATGTACTGCCCACTCTTCGGTATTTTTGAAGAAGTTGGATACACTAGGCAAGGATGGGTTCTGCAAGCAGAGGTTTTAGTGGTTCGTTTAAGAAGATATTTTGACAATGATCAGGAGGGTATCGTGACCCTGAAGGACAAATGGGAAATAAATGGAGACATTGTTCACCAATGGTACATAGCCGAATTGGAACATTAAAGCTCCTACCTGATTCTTACTGCTTGAGATCGACTTAGGGGTAAGTGTCCCTCCAAGAGGAAATGCTACCAGACTTGGTGCAGGGACTGATCTCAGGTGAAACTGCAGGTAATCAGCCAAGTGGGTGTTTTGTTCCTGTGTAAAAGGGGGTACCAGTTTTTACCCTTTAAACAAAGATGCATCCAAGAGACAGTAACAGGACCGAAAACAGTCAGATCCATTTGGTTCATAAAGAATTGGTAGGCAGCTGAGGTTTGTCAGTCTCCTGCATCAGAACCATACATATGAAGGTACTTAAAGGTGTACCTTTGATTTAGGCTCTTAGAAGGTGGAAGCAGGAGGATTAGGAGTTCAGTGTCATCCTTAGCTTCTTGGGGAGTTCAACAGCACACTGGGAACACGAGGAACTCTCTAAAAAATACAAAAGTAGGGCTGGAGAGATGGCTCAGTGGTTAAGAGCACTGAATGCTCTTGCAGAGGTCCTGAGTTCAATTTCCAGCAACCACATGGTGACTCACAACCATCTGTAATGGGATCTGATGCCCTCTTCCAGTGTGTATGAAGACAGTGACAGTGTACTCATATACATAAAATAAATGAATCCTTAAAAAACAAAAATACAAAAACAAAACAAAAAGACCACTATTGGCCAGACACCGTCTGGCTTTCCCATGGAGAGAATATGCCACACATGGTACAGAGCACTCTTACTGTAGGGGTCAGATTAAATAAAAGGAAGAGAGTTTAAATCTGTAAAACTCACCCTTTGAAATGGAGAGAGAACAGAGATGTTGCTCTAGCCGAAGTCTTTACCTATGTGTTCCTGGAGCCCAAGAAATGGACAGGTAAGACAGTGGCTTACCATGAATCTAATGAGTTCATTTGTCATATATGACAACTGTATGAGGTAGCAACTGCACAATTTTAGAAGAAGATGAGATGAGGTCCATTTTTATAAGATAGTGGTGGTTCAGGATTTAAACCAAGTGTCAGGTTTTAAAGCCAAAGTCTGCATACATTCCACCTGCCCCTTGTTCCTCACTTGGAAGGCTGAGAAAGTGAGACTCATGGTCCCCTCACATGAAGTGTCTTAAATTCTGGTTGCTTGACTTCTCTCAAGGATCTCAGAGTATGTGGCAGATATGAAGACAAAGCCCAAGACAGGAAGTCTGGGAGAGGACCATGGTCTCCCATTCCAGGCTTGTTCCTGTTCAACACTTCAGTCTGTCCTGGTGGGACACACTCCCACAGCAAGTCCTAGATTATAGACAGTGGCTTTTTTAACTTCATCTTCAGAGGTCAGCTCTTTCCAAACAGGGCCATGGCCACTGTGGATTTCTCCATTAGGTATAATTGTGTTTCTGGTTATGAAACTGGATTCGTCGGTTCTCAGCTCACTAGTTTATGCTCCTGAATAAATTCCTACCTAAAGCTAGGCTTCCCTCCTCCTGATGTCTTTGCAAGTCTTCCAGTCATCTATGAAACGATTGTATTTCATGTTTCTCAGCCTCTGAATATGGTCCATCGACTTTACATCCCTAGTTCCTCTCTTAGGCTCTCATTTCTCCATGAGGTCTGTCTATACTCTCTGTTCCCTTTAGACCTTTCTTTTATTGCTTTTCTCTGTTTCTTTCCTTCACCTTAAACTTGGGAGATAAAGGCCTTTCTGTAGAGTAAGGGGCAGTCACATGATTTCAAAATCCTCAAATGTTACCAATAGAAAGCAGGACAGTAGAATTATTCTCGATGGGATGCTGGGATGTAATGGTTTGCTAAATGTTACAAACATCCCCCAGGATGCTAATAAGATGATGGTGGGCTTCAGGACTCTCCCCCAAAAAAAGGTGAAAGATGAGAAAGTAGGGTCTAATGGATCATATTATTCTGTTGACAAGTTTGCTCACACTTGGTATTCCCTATATTGCTGGTCACTTAGAGAAGCACTTTCCTCTAATTAATTCATCAAGCTTTCATTAAAGCTTGTAGAAAACTGAAATATATCCCAACGATCGGAAGGAACATTTCAGATGATGTTCAGATCATGAGATTATCAGATTTTTTAGTTTATTGAAAAACTATAGATCAGTGTCATGTTGTCCCTGACACGTTTTAGAGAAAGTACAGCTACGTGAACTTCTTAACAATGTGGGGTTTGTTGGCCATGCTCACAGAAATGAACACTGCCCATACCATGGCCAGTGGCAAAATCACCTTGCAGGCTGAACCACAAGGCTTCTTAGAAGCTATCTGTGGGCTCTTTGAGACTATCAGTGTACAGGTGGTCATTGTCCTTAGGTATTTCCAAGCACAGTGGGATTCAAGCATTCCACCATGGCAGACACAATCAGGAGCTCACCTTGTGTGGTCATGAAGGTCTTTCAAAGGCACCATGAAGATCTTTCAAAGGCATTTATTTCACATTCCAATCTGAACATAGACATTATGGGCCCCATTTTCCAAATGAAGAAATGGATGGCCACAAATGGAAAACTTTTAGGTAAAGTCACTACATAAAGTGTCACAACTAGGAAATGATAGGCTCTACTGCCCTACAGGCGGCCACACCATCTGCCAGGTAGATGCTGCAGAAGGCATCAATTGGTTTATGGGGTGACCATACTAGTGAGGGGGGTCAGACATGGGTGATAGGTTCAATACAACTTAGAAGCTATGAATATATTCTAAGGTTGAGATATATAGTTTCAGATCTTATCTGCTACTTATAATCTGTATGACTCTATAAATAATTTATTTTGTCTTTGCCTCTATAAAGTAAGAAATAATCATAACATCTACCACTTAAATTTGTGCTGAAGGATGAAAACACAAATGGACAAAGAACAAAATATAAAAGATGATTTGTAGTAAAGTGGATAAAATACAAAGACTGAGGCCCAGGTTTCTTATCAAATAAAGTGAGTCAAAGTGTCAGTTAAGTGGCATTTTCCCCTTTGAATTGAAACCTGTACTTCAAATGCAATGCTCCCTAAAGACAGGAAAGGGAGGTTCATGGGCTTCAGAGAGTAAACAAAAGCTCTCATGCCTCTGAACACAAGCTGGAAGATTCGTGAGCCATATAAAGCAATAAACAATGGTGAGGTTGAACACTCTAGTCAAATTGCAATTTGCAGCTGAGTACAAGCTGCATGGAGAGCCTCTTGGCTTTACAGTTTTTGGAAAGCCTAGTGTTGAAATTTTGGGAGTCTCCTATGGTGAGGTAAGATTTGGGGTGATGAGGCTGCATGTAAGTTACCTGGGATGTTTTTATATGACCCATCACTCAGACTCCTGTTGGTCACCCAAATAAATTCCTCACTGGTTTGCCACTTTGGATATTTTAGTGCAGGTGCTGCTTTGGTCTGTCACAGGTTCCCTTTCTGAGAGAGTAGACATGTGCTGTGTTCTCAGGAAAAGTCTGTCACAGTGTCTGTCCTTCACAGTAGTTTTGGTCGAAGACCCACATTGTATTGTGCAGTAGACTGAAGAAGTGGTGCTTCCTGTGGGAACAGTTGAAAACTTTGTTGAAGTAAAACTTATAAACTCATAGCCAATCCTGGCTTTTTACTTTGAGAGAAAAGATTTGAGTGGATGGTTTTCAGTTGACATTCATTCTAAAGCCAAGAAAAAATCCAGGTTCAGAACTAAGTGTTTTAGTTAGGAGAGGTGACAGAGGTTCTGGTTAGTCAACAAAATGATGGACTGGGTATTAGGAATATCTTGTAACTCACTGGTACAAATTGACATAATTATGCTCTAATTGTATTTTGAGAGAAAAGATTTATTTTTAACAGGAAGGGTGACATGTAGGAGGAGCTAAGGTGGGAGGAGTATGGAGAGGAAGAGAAGGAGTAAGAGGAGGAGGAGAAGAAGGAGAGGAGAAGTTAGGTGAGAGAGAGAAAGAGAGAGAAAGAGAGTGGGGGGACATAGAGGCAGATGTTCACGTATCTCTACCAGTCAAAGATAGTTGATATATCTAGGTTGGGTATTGGGTTACACTTCTTATTGAGCAATTACCAAACTTATAAAGCCTTTGATTAACATTTTTAAAAAATTGTATAAAAGAAAAAAGGAAAAAGGGCCATGGGATAGGGGTTTTCTAGGGAGGGGAAATGGGGAAAGGGGATGACGTCTGAAATGTAAATAAAATATCCAATACAAAAAGAAAACTTTGTTGAAGTATTCTTTATAGTAGAGCTGTTAAACCTTAGAACAAACAAATTGACAGGTTAAAACTTCAGGAACCAAATACAAGGATTCACATAGCCATGTGTACTTCTAGAAATGAAAGCAAGCAGAATGCTTGCAACCAGACATTGGTTTTACAGTCCCACCAATCTTTCTTGTTATTCTTTGCTCATCCACATCATTGGCACCTTCAGTAGTTTAGAATTTCTGCTTTATTCATCTGGATTTGTTGATGTAAAAGCAACAGGTTCTGTCTTGGGCACAGGTTTGCAGATGTAGGTCTCATTGTTGCTGAAACACAGCAGTTCCAGGTACATTTCACTGTTTCTGTATTATTGAAAGCTCTTGGACTACTACAGTTACTTGGCTCAGCAGTTCTGGGTATAGTCTTTGAGCAGTAAAATGGATTTCCTGTACCTATAGTGAGGGTGAAGGCAAGAACCTCACAATAAAGCAGTGTTGTTCTTTAGTTTAAGTGGGAGAGGAAATTATGGTAAGGGTATAGAGTCCTGATGAAATGTAGTTTGGAAAGGATAGATGCTAATGTACCTCTTCCTGTCCAGGTAGCTGCAAGGCAGAGATAGGCTCAGGATAATATGATCCTCAGGGTTAAGAAACTGAACTGGGGAAGGTTACTCATAGTGCCCAGAAAGCTAGAATCCATAGAAACAACTATAATGGTGTTAAGATATTATAGGACATCATGAGCAAAATGAGCTCAGGGAAGAAAGGGTTTATTCATTCTACACTTTGTAGTACATCATCCAGAGAAGTCTCAGAAGGAATTCAAGGCAGTGTCCTGGAGGCAGGATCTGGTGCACAGGCCAAGAGGAATGCTATTGTTTATCTGCTTGCTTCTCATGACTTCATGAGCCTGCTTTCTTCTAATACCTAGGACCAGTAGCCCAGTACCACTGCCCAAAGGAAGCTGGGCTGTTGTGCATGAATCACTAATTAAGAAAATGAACCACAGGCTTGCCCACAGGCCAGTGTGTTAGAGATCATTTTCTCAATTGAGGTTTCTTTTTCCCAAATGACTCTAGCTTGTGCCAACTTGAAGAAACAAGCACCAAGGAGTGTAGAAGAAATTTGAGCTCAGGGAAACAAGTTTTGAGTGGAGTCCCTGCCTAGCTCTTGAATTAATAATAAGCTATATAAATTTTTAGCCCAAAAGTTATATTAGAGGTCATGAACTTCAGTGCACTTTGGACAAATTGAGCTATCCATGAGACTTTTGAGGAATGATGGGCCTGTTTCCGGGTTTAAGTAGCCTCATTTGGTCAGCTCTTATGCCTGCAATGGAGCCTTTGTGTTTAGGTTTAAGAGAGACTTACTTGTAAGGAAGAGGAAGATGCTGTTTTAATTACTTCTGAAGAAACCTTCCTTCTACAGATTTTGTTTGATTGTTTACAAAAGGGGTCTGTGCCTTAAAGTAGATTAAAACAAAACTGGTTCCCAGAATGCAACACAGGTGAGCCTTTGGGAGGAGATTTAAGATTATTTATTTTTTCACCTGTTGGTGTGACTGAGTGTTTCTCAGACATAGGATGCAGTTGTGAGAAGAAAGCAGGGGAGGCAGGAAGCACCAAGTACCCTCTGTTAGTGCCACATTGGTGCTGACACAGCAGTTGGTATATAATGTACTGGACAAGATAATGTCTGTCCAGGTCTAGTAAACAATCTGTCTGGGGAATGTCAGACACTGCTGGGAACCTAGAAGAGTTAAGAATGGGGTAGGGTAGGAGGGCCTGCAATGATCCTTAGTAGCTAAGGGGAGATGTCAAACCTACTCCATCTTTAAAGTACATCTTAATAGAAACTTGAACTATAGCTGAACCCAATCTACATCCAAATATCAGGAAGGACCCCATGGTTTGTCTTTGGTGCCACCAGTTACTCCCTAGTCACTTCCATCACCATAAACAATGGGTTTAGAACAGACATCCTTGGATATCAGATTCACTGCTTGCTTTATTAAAGGGCAGACAAATCAGGAAGCAAGTCACTTCACACCCTGTTGACTATGCAGGGTTTTCTACTTTTTTCAGAGTGGACTGTGAATTTTCATCATGCTGTGGCAGACAGACAGCAGAAAAAGATCTGATTTTATTTCAGAGTCAGTTTTCATTGAAATTTTTTGAAGACCTTTCTAGGACATAAATAGGCTCTTCTCTCTTCTGCATGACCTCAAAGAAAGGGAAAGATCTCTGTTCTTCGGGGGTTGACAAATGATTTGAATTCTAGAAACAATGGGCACTGTGCACTCATGCAGGCATCTAGTCCACAGTCCACCAAGGAAACCATCCAAATGTACAAGTTCTGTGTCTGTGAGAGGAGATGAAACCATTCTCAGGGATGCTGCTGCAGGGACTGAGATGACACAGCACAATGCAAGCACCTCTGGTGCATGGGGCCTGGTATCATTTATATGCAGATCGATGTGGAGGTAAACTCATAGTCTCTCCAGGTGTATAGTCACATTGACTCATGTATTAGACAGACAGATAGATGGATGGATAGATAGATAGATAGATAGATAGATAGATAGATAGATAGATAGAT
>JADRCG010008336.1:80237-101036 GCA_019844195.1 Rhabdomys dilectus
TGTGTGTGTGTGTGTGTGTGTGTGTGTGTGTGTGTGTGTGTGTGTGTGTTTGCACATGCGTGTGCGTGCATACATATATGTATACATATATGTATTTATGTTTTTAGACTGAGTTGTATTTACTAGTTACAAAGCATGTAGACCATATGAGTATGTTAAGCTGGATTTCAAGGAGTGTAAAATGATAACCACATTAAAAGTACTTATAACTTCACCATTAAATCATGGGTGAGCACACTGGATTTGTCAAACTAGAGAAGGCTTCCTATGTGGACAGAGTGTTCTCTTTGCCTGAACAATGAGGACAATGGTGTGAGCTTCTAGATCAGCCTGGGTGTTGTGTGTTATTGTGATTTCTTGAAGCTCAACTGCAATCCTAAACTGAGGTTTTATAAGAGTCCTGTTGTGACAGAGACCTGGGATAAGGGAAGCACAGAAGAATCAATGTGGTTGACTTTAGCCAGGACTCACAGCTTTGAGGATATGAAACCTGAAGAGGCCAGGAAGCCCCTGTAGCCCAGCAGGAACCTCAGTGGAGCAGTAGGGACACCAACTATCCTAGTTTGGGTTTTAAAGCTGTAAACAGACACCATGATCAAGGGAACACTTATCAAACCATTTAGTTGGGGCTGGCTTACAGGTTTAGAGGTTGACTCTGTTATAAAGAAAGCATGGTAATGTCTGGGCAGTCATTAGGCTAGAAAGCTGAAGGCAGCCAGGAGAAGACTGGGTTTCAGCCAGCTAGAAACCCACCCCCATGGTAACATACTTCCTCTAACAAGGCCACACGTACTCCAAGGCCACACTTTCTAATAGAGCCACTCTCTGTGCCAAGCATCTTCAAATCTACCATACCATCTCACCCATAAAGCTTTCAATCCAAAATTTATTTTGTCTACAAGAAATGGACGGATGGGGTATGGAGCAGAGATTGAGAGAATGGCCAACAAATCAGTCCAACTTGAGACCAATCCCATGGACAATCACCAATCACTGACACTATTAATGATATGGTTATGACTGCAGACAGGAGTCTAGGACGGCTGTCCTCTGAGAGGCTCCACTAGCAGCTGACTGAGATACAGACACCACAGCCAAACAGTGGATGGAGGTAGAGGACTTTTATGGAAGAGTTGGGGGAAGAATTGAAGGTCCTGAAGGGTATGGGAACCTCCAGAACAACAGTGCCAACTAACATGACCTTAAGAGCTCTCAGAGACTGAACCATCAACCAAAGGGTATACACTGGCTGGAATCTAGTCCCTGACACATATGTAGCAGAGTGTTGCCTTGTCTGGCCTCAGTGGGCTGATCCTGCAGAAGCTTGATACTCCAGAGTACAGGGATCCCCAGGATATTAGGGAAGCATCCTCTCAGATGCAAATTGGAGAGTGGGATGAAGAGACTCTGTGAGGGGGAGGGACCTGGGAGGGTAGGCAGTGTTTGGAATGTAAATTAACTAATTTAAACACTGTCTAGGGCTATGGGCTGCTATATGATGAGCTGGCTACCTGTATAATGACACTCGATCATAGAGAAGCAGTCCAGGGCTTAGCAAAGAAAACTAGTTGGCGGTTGAAAGCAGATTCTGGGATTACAGCTGGCTACTTAAGCTAGTGACTTGGAACTTGGCTATTCAGAATCAGCCTGAGTAAGGTTTAGGTCAGTTTTACCAGCCCTAATGGGCTACTCGGTCCATCAGATCAGATGGTGCTGTTAGGGCTAACGCTTCCTTTCACAGGTCTATAATTCTGAAAGCCACTTAGGTAATTCAATAAAAGTATATATGTTCGGCTACTTACAAGGTCTTAGAATAACACGGTTTTGTGAAATGATTAATTCTACAAAGATAAGTATACATCAGCTCTTACTTGGCTTCCACCCTAGGTAACCATCTAGACTCCAGCTGGGTCCCTGCCAGGGGCATTAGCATTCCTGTAGATGTGGAACTGAATACTATCTGCCTTAATTGGATGCCCTGGGCCTTGGTGTGTCTCCAGAGCCTGTAGCTTTTTGTTCTGAGCAACTGTTCCCGTTGAGCATGGGTCTAAGATTACCACTGTTTCTTAACACCAGCAGTGGGTTGTCACAGTGCTAGGAAAGGGGAGGTTTTAGGTAGCACAACTCTGAGGAGGACACAGAAGCTGGGCCCCTGCATCTTATGGGAATTCTCAAGTCATTAGCTCCCCAGGAAGGCACTGGGGAAATGGCAGTCAGCCAAAGAAGTGCTCCACGCTCCATAAATGCCCATTTCTGTAGAACAGACTTCAGCTTGGGTATTGAAAAGCAGTCTGCACACTGCTGTTTCCCACCACACTGCCCTCACCCTACCAAGGTTCAGTTCTAGCTTCTATGACTCCCCCACCTGATCAAGGGCAGGTGACATCTGAAGGATGGAAGAGCAGGAACTAGATGGCCAGTGTGAGGAACAGCAATGAAATTTGTGATGGAGAAAAAAGACCTTGAACAAACCCAGTTAGCAAAAGGAAACATAGTGACTCTGAAGGAGTGCCTTGGGCCCTTTCCCTAAAAGAAAAGCTGGAGAATGAGCCACCTGAGATTTACTAAGGGAATGTTTTCTGGAGTTGGGGAAATGGAGGATCTAAGTCATCACATGGTCTCTGTGGGAGCAAGCTTCCATAGTGAACTGTGGGGTGGGAATTCTAACAGAGTTACTTCCTCCAGATAGGGGAATGTTCTGTGCTATTTTCCTTACAAGTCGTCATTGACAAAAGAGCCTCTCAAGGGAAATGCAGAAACCTTCAGATACTCTGAGCAGTTTTCCAGAGAGGGTCCAGCTGTGAACATTAGCAGCCATACTACCAGCAGCTTGAGTAGGGGATTTCTCAGTTCCATCAGGAACTCAGATGAGGAAACCAAGAGCAAGCTTCTGCTATAAAAGTCAGTAATCCTGATAGAAAAGATGCTTTTCTGAACTTTGCTTCCAGTCCCATTGGGTGGGTTCTTTCTTGTTAGTTCTTCTAGATGCAGAGGAGGGGGAAGAGTGCCATGGGGGGTAGTAAGACTTGGTCTTATGATATTTGGTGCTAAAACTTTATTTTACGAGATATTTAGGATTGCTATAATAAAAAGTTTACTTATCTAAGTCTAAGTTACTATGCTACTGTAGCTGACCTGATTTCTGTGATCCTCTGTGACCTGCAGAAAACTGCAGTTTCTGGCACTTAACACCTTATCCTAAAAACGGCAAAAGTTTAAGTAAATAATAGCCTTTGTACTATCTCAGCAGGAACTGCACATGATTCTAAATTTCAACCTGCTAGTCAGAAGTCCCAGGAAGAAAAAGACAATTAGTAGTTGTTATAGTGTTTACTATTAAGTTGTTAAAAGTTTCCTATGAAAGCTATCTACGGGTAAAAGCAGAAAGATCCTAAGTGGAGAAAAAAAATATCTTCTAAGTGGGGAAAGGGAAAAAAACCTAGTAAGGGAAAAATTCTCCTAGGTGGGGGGTCGGGGGAGAAAAAGATAGGTAGAGACTTCTCTTTGTCTTCAGTATTTAGACATCTTTCAGAATACATAATCACATGTTACAAAGTTCATCACAAGTTTACACAAAAAATCAAATCATAAATTGAAATAGAGGCCACTCGCCTGGGCCTTGTGGCTGGAGCAGATACCCAGCTGGTCTGCTCCTGTGTGGACACCGTATCTCGAGACATCCTAGAGGGGCCACTGAACTCAGAACAGCAGACATCTAGCTGGTCTGCTCTCATGAAGACACCTTACCCTGAGACATCCTATAGGAGCCACTGTACTCAGAGCAGCTGGAGCTCAGGATCACAGGATCACAGAGACATTTGGACCCTGAGGAGCTCTGACACAAGCAAGATAACTGGAAAGACAGGCTCCAGTCAGAGACAGTGAGTGCAGGTAGCTCTACAATTAACCAGATGGCAAAAGACAAGAGCAAGAACATAAGCAACAGAAACCAAAGTTACTCTGCATCATCAGAACCCAGTTCTCCCACCATAGCAAGCCCTGAACACCCCATCACACTGGAAAAGTAGGATTCAGAATTAAAATCACTTCTCATGATGATAACAACTAAGAGAAAGAAATTTGGCTTTAAAATATTTTTAAAAGAATTGAAATGATGTCAGTCATCATTGAAACTCCCACTTTGTTCTTTTCACTGACATTGCTTTGACTATGCAGCATTCGTGATTTTTTTTAATGAAACATGACTTTTAAAAAATTTTATTGAAGAAAATTGTTAGTCATTTGATGGAAATTGCATTGAACACATAAATCATTTTACGTAGAATAGGTATTTTCTTTTCTTTTCTTTCTTTTGAAGCATAAAGGAAAAATGCCCTTATTTATTTAACTTAAATTTCTTACCCCTTAAGTATTCACATTAATGCATCTTATAGTAAATGTGAAATATGACATGTGAGTTATGCAAAGTATACTATATTAAAGAGTAAGTCAAATAGCAAAGGACATAACAATTTGGAAATGCTACTCAATCCTCTCTTTTTCTGCTTTATTTATCTGGGCAAAGTATAAATGCCTGGAAGTAAAAGATAGAATTTGCAGTATTTCCCCAATGATAACAATTAACTTTCCCATCATGAAGTAGCCCGTGCAGCCTAAGCTAATGACATAGAAAGGAGAAGCTCCTACAGTAACAGTAGTCCTCTGGTCTGGCTCACATCATTATGGTAAAGGTGGTTTTCTCCACTGCAGGCTGGCCCAACCTTCTCTACAAGGGGGTGGGCATAGACATTCTTGCACAGAAGACAGTATGGTCACTCTCACTTCTGCAACACAATTTGCTCTCATATTTACATGGTATTTCCAGGAGTCACCTACTCCACTGTATATTCTGGTCATATGACATCCAAGAGCATCAGTAGATCATCACCTTGACTGTATGGGAGCCAAAGACCTGGCCAGGTATGAACTCCAGACAATCAATCAACTGACAGAAGTCTGTTTGTGGCACATTTTGTGATGGAGGATCTGGAATTGGCCATTTTTCTGATTCTATCTTTTTCCTCATTTTCTCATCCACAATTTCTACTTCTGTGCTATCCTTAAGTGCCTCCAAGATGAGATTAAAGTTTGTGGTGAAAGCCTGCACACAGTGAAAACCAGCAATCAGGGAAATGGGCAGGAATCCCTGTTCATCCATCTTTCTTCGAAGAAAGAAATCCCATTCCAAGTTCTCTATGCTGAAGTAATACTCAATTTGGTGCTTAATGTACTCTTTAAGCAGTGTTTCTTCCACAGGATATGCCTGTACACCTGTGCCATCATCATACTAATACATCATGCTGGTGTTAAGCTCTATAGGAAATGACTGCTCAGTCCTTCCCCCTGGCTCTCGATAACCATATGAATAATCAGAGTCCAATCTAGGGTTTCCTCGACCTCGGCCTCTTCCTCGACCCCGGCCTCTAGTGGAACTTCAGATGGTACCACCTTCACTTCTCACACTGGATACTTCATCTTGATCATCTCTCTTTTCTCTTTTCCATCTCCAACTTCTTGTATCCCTTTTTCTATTACTGTGTGCTGGTTTATTTGCTTCAGGTTGATATCTAGAGCTGTTCCGGGATCCAGGTCTTTCCTGCATGTCTGGTCTCACATCATCTAAGTGGAGTGGCACCCATTTGTGCTTATTAGCTCTATTCCGCTGGCTGCTTGATTGAGCCTCATCCTCACTGATATTTTCAATAGGAAAATCTAGTTTTGCTTCTCGGTTCTCTTTGCTCTCACTGTTGCTTCTTTTTTCAATCTTCTCTTCTTTTTCTTTTCTAACTTGTGGCTTTCTAATTTCCTTGGCTGATAACACTCTGAGACCCAGTGTTAACCAATTCACCTGGTGTTGGCCAGTTTGCCATATCATTGAAGTCACTAGCCTTGTTGGATTTCTTTGTCTTGAGTTTTCAGCATCTAGTGAGATGGTCATGTGGTTTTTTTTTTTCTTTGAGTTTATTTATGTAGTGGATTACATTGATGGATTTCCGAATACTGAACCATCCCTGCATTCCTGGGATAAAGCCTACTTGATCATGACGAATAATTGTTTTGATGTGATGTTGGATTCAGTTTGCGAGAATTTTATTGAGTATATTTGCATCAATATTCATAAGAGAGATTGGTCTGTAGTTCTCTTTCTTTGTTGGGTCTTTGTGAGGTTTAGGTATGAGTGTGATTGTAGCTTCATAGAATGAATTGGGTAGTGTTTCTTCTGTTTCTATTCTGTGGAATAGCTTGAAGAAAATTGGTATTAGGTCTTCGTGGAAGGTCTAATAGAATTCTGCATGAAAACCATCTGGCCCCGGACTTTTTTTTGGTGGAGAGGCTTTTAATGACTGCTTCAATTTCTTTAGGGGTTATGGGACTGTTTAGATGGTTTATCTGCTCCTGTTTTAATTTTGATACTTGGTATCTGTCTAGAAAATTGTCCATTTCATCCAGGTTTTCCAATTTTGTTGAGTATAGGCCTTTGTAGTAGGATCTGATGATTTTTTTAATTTCCTCTGTTTCTGTTGTTATTTCTCCCTTTTCAGTTCTGATTCTATTAATTTGAGTACTATCTCTGTGCCCTTTGGTTAGTCTGGATAAGGGTTTGTCTATCTTGTTGATTTTCTCAAAGAACCAGCTCCTGGTTTTGTTGATATTTTGTATAGTTCTTTCTGTTTCTACTTGGTTGATTTCAGCCCTGAGTTTGACTATTTCCTGCCATCTACTCCTCTTGGGTATATTAGCTTCTTTTTGTTCTAACACTTTCAGGTGTGTTCCATGCCGATTCCCGTCCCGCAGGAATAAAACACCAAACAACAGAGCTCCTTCTCTAAGCAGTTTACTCAGGAATCAGGTACATGGCAAGTGGTGCCAAACCCTTCCTGGGCGAGCTTATATCCCTGATGGGTGGCCAACGAACTGATGCCACGCGACATCTCCTCATAGGTCCTGCATGTGTGCGTCAGATCAGACCACCAGCTCACACAGTCCAAATGCCAAATAAGGCCTTGTTTATCTCAAGGCTTTCGGGCAGCCATCGCCACCTTTAGGTGAGGTTCCAAGAGCACCTTACACAGGTGTGCTGTCAAGTTGTTAGTGTATGCTCTTTCCAGTTTCATTTTGTAGGCACTTAGAGATATGATTTTTCCTCTTAGTACTGCTTTCATGGAGTCCCACAAGTTTTGATATGATGTATCCTCATTTTCATTAACTTCTATAAAGTCTTTAATTTCTTTCTTTATTTCTTCCTTGACCAAGTCATCATTGAGTAGAGCATTGTTCAGTTTCCACGTGTATGTGGGCTTTCCGTTGTTTTTGTCCATATTAAAGATGAGTCTTAGTCCATGGTGGTCTGATAGGGTACAAGAGATTATTTCAATCTTTTTGTATCTGTTGAGGCCTGTTTTGTGACCAATTATATGGTCTATTTTGGAGAAGGTACCATGAGGTGCTGAGAAAAAGGTATATTCTTTTGTTTTAGGATGAAATGTTCTATAGATGTCCAATTGGTTCATAACTTCTGTTAGTTTCATTGTGTCTCCGTTTAGTTTTCATTTCCATGATCTGTCCATAGCTGAAAGTGGGGTGTTGAAATCTCCCAATATTATTGTGTGAGGTGCAATGTATGCTTTAAGCTTTAGTAAAGTTTCTTTTATGTATGTGGATGCCCTTGCATTAGGGGCATAGATGTTCAGAATTGCAAGTTCCTCTTGGTACATTTTTCCTTTGATGAATATGAAGTGTCCTTCTTTATCTTTTTTGATTACTATTGGTTGAAAATTGATTTTATTTGATATTAGAATGGCTACTCCAGCTTGTTTCTTGGGACCATTTGCTTGGAAGATTGTTTTCCAACCTTTTACTCTGAGATGGTATTTGTCTTTTTCACAGAAGTGCGTTTCCTGTATGCAGCAAAATTCTGGGTCCTGTTTATGTATCCAGTCTGATAGTCTATGTCTTTTTACTGGAGAATTGAGTCCACTGATATTAAGAGATATTAAGGAATAATGAATGTTGTTTCCTGTTATTTTTGTTATTGGCGGTGGAGTTATGTTTGTGTAGCTATCTTCTTTTAGGGTTGTTGGAAGATTACTTTCTTGCTTTTTCTAGATTGTAGTTTCCCTCCTTTTGTTGGATTTTTCCACCAATTATCCTTTGAAGTGCTGGATTTGTGGTAAGATATTGTGTAAATTTGATTTTTTCATGGAATATTTTGGTTTCTCCATCAATATTGATTGAGAGTTTTGCTGGGTATAGTAGTCTGGGGTGGCATTTCTGTTCTCTTAGTGTCTGTATGATATCAGTCCAGGATCTTCTGGCTTTTATAGTCTCTGATGAGAAGTCTGGTGTAATTCTGATAGGTCTGCCTTTATATGTTACTTTACCTTTTTCCCTTACTGCTTTTAGTAAATTTTTTTGTTTTGTACATTTGATGTTTTGATTATTATGTGGTGGGAGGTATTTCTTTTCTGGTCTAAAGTATTTGTAGTTCTGTAGGTTTCTTGTATATTTATGGACATCTCTTTCTGTAGGTTAGGAAATTTTTTCTCTATAATTTTGTTGAAGATACTTACTGGTCCTTTAAGTTGGGAGTCTTCCCCCTCATCTATACCTATTATCCTTAGGTTTGACCTTTCATTGTGTCCTGGATTTCCTGTATGTTTTGGGTTAGTAGCTTTTTGCATTTTGTATTTTCTTTGACAGTTGTGTCAATGTTTTCCATGGTATATTCTGCACATGAGATTCTCTCTTCTATTTCTTGTATTCTGTTGGTGATACTTGTGTCTATGACTCCTGATTTTTTTTTTTTTAGGTTTTGTATCTCCAGAGTAGTCTCTCTTTGTGATTTCTTTATTGTTTCTACTTCCATTTTTAGATCTTGGATGGTTTTGTTTAATTCCTTCACCTGTTTGGTTGTGTTTTCTTGCAATTCATTAAAGAATTTTTGTGTTTCCTCTTTAAGGGCTTCTATCTGTCTACCTGTGTTCTCCTTAAATTCTTTGAGAGTGTTATGTCCTTCTTAAAGTCCCCTATCATCACCATGAGAAGTGATTTTAATTTTGAATCCTGCTTTTCCTGTGTGATTGGGTGTTCAGGGCTTGCTATGATAAGGGAACTGGGTTCTGATGTTGCCACGTAACTTTGGATTCTGTTGCTTACATTCTTGCACTTGCCTTTCACCATCTGGTTAACTCTAGTATTACCTGTACTCACTGTCTCTGACTGAAGCGTCCCTTTCCAGTAAACTTGCTTGTGTCTTATCTCTTCAGGGTCCAGATGTCTCTGTGATCTTCTACAGCTGCTCTGAGTACAATGGTACCTCTAGGATGACTCAGGATATGGTGTCTCCTAGGTAGCAGACCAGCTAGGTGTCCACTGTACTGGGTGAAGTGTCTATTCTAGGATGTCTCAGGCTAATGTGTCCACTGCTCTGAGTGCAGTGGCTCCTCTATTATGTCTCGGGATATGTTGTCTGTAGCTTTTTGTTCCTTTGTTCCTCTGCAGCTCTGGGTTCAGTGGTACCTTTGCCACTCTGGGTTCAGTGTACCCTCTAGGATGTCTCAGGAGGAATCCAGTGTCCACAGCAGCAGAACAGGCAGGGGTCTGCACCAGGCCTCAGATCCAGGAGAAGGACAGAAGGGGTGTGCTACTGTTCTGAGTTCAGTGGACCCTTTAGGATGTCTTGGGAGGAATCCGGTGTCCCCAGGAGCAGGCTGGGCAGGGGTCTGCACCAGGCCTCAGATCCCGGAGAGGGGTAGAAAGCTATAAAGAGATTTAAAAATGTTAAGAAGTAGAATGTTGAAGTGTGTCATGAGAGTGAACAGAATCAGAGACATTACAGCAGAGACAAACTGTTCCAAGTCACTGTAATGTCAATCAAACGTATTCCACTCCATGGTAGAGTGGAAAGGTTTTTGAAGTGGGTATCAAAATAACACCTGTATTATGTAGAGAGCAGTGGCGAGCGGTGACAGCATTCACCATTACAAGATGGTGCTGGCATCCGGCGCTCCCGTGGGTAAACAAGTAAATTGCGCATGTGCAAGTGGTGAAAGTGCACCAAGTCACTGCCCAGCCCGGGGCATCATACGAGATTATGAGCAAGCAGCCAATCAGATATGTCCATGCCACCCTAGGGTGTATATAAAGCAGTGCCATCTTGGGGCTCTCTCTCTCTCTCTTCCTCCTTTCATCACAATAAACGCTTGCTGCAGAAGGATCCTGGTGCCCGCATGCTTTCTTGCCGGCGAGACGATTGCACGGGGCACAGTTGGTGCCGAAACCCGGGAACCCACCATCGCCGGCGCTGAGGAGAGCCTCCACTCGCAGAGAGGATTCAGAACTGCAGGTCAAAGATAAGCTCTGAGAGGCATATTTGGTCTTAATTTATCTCGTCTCTCTCCCCAGTTGGCAGGAACTCCAGAAGCTTTCGCTATTGTACTAGTGGCACTCGTTCTCTTACAGGATGAGAAATGCCGCTCAACTATTGTGGCAGGTCAGGGAGTGTTAGAGGAGTTACAAGGCAGCATGTCAGAAACAGAGCGGGATAAGAGGCTAGCAACTCATAAAGAGAAAAGGAAAGGCACGCTCAAGAAAACAGACCCTTCCAAAGACGCTCAGTCTGCAGAAGTGAAAGATGAGGGCAAGTACACCCTGGGAGAGAAGTGTAAGAGGGGAGGAAGGGCCCCGAAAAAGAAACCTCTTTATCCAGTAAAGGAACTGGAGGCCTTAGGGCTTCGTAGCTCTGAAACAGGGGAACTGGGTCCCTCTGAGGAGGAGGACTTGGATGGGGAGGCAGCCCGCTGTGAGGAAGAGGGGTGCCATCTGGATAGGCGGCCACCGCTGCAAGATCGAGGGTGAGAGAAGGCAGGAGATAGGAACCACACAGCCTCTTGACCTGTCGCACCCTCCCAACCTATTGTCTCCAGCACTCCTCCACCTTATGCAGACAAGCGCTGCTCAGACTCCTTCCTTTCAAAGGAAGACAAAAGAAGGATGTTACAAGCCTTTCTGGTGTTTGAGGGCGTGGAGGGAGGTTGCGTCCACGCGCCGGTAGAATCTGCAAAGATTATTGAATGGTATCCAGATGCAGTCACTCAGCTTGCCCTTCGTGGGCTAAAAGCAGCCATTACCCATTTTGGAAGGGATCCTAAGGTTTTAATAGTGCCATATACTGCACATCAGGTTCAAATATTAACTGCTACCTCTGATGTTTGGGTGGTGTTAGTCACCTCCTTTAATGGTCAAATAGATAATCACTATCCTAAACATCCTATTTTACAATTTTCCTTAACTCAAGCTATTGTGTTTCCACACATTATATCTCAGAAGCTGTTCCCAGATGGAGTGGTTGTTTACACAGATGGGTCAAAAACAGGTGTGGGTGCCTATGTAGTTAATAATGAAGTCACAGCCAGACAATACCATGAGACCTCACCTCAAGTTGTGGAATGCTTGGTAGTATTGGAGGTTCTTGAAACCTTCCCAGGTCCTTTAAATATTGTTTCAGATTCCTCTTATGTAGTAAATGCAGTTAAAGTTCTAGAAGTTGCTGGATTAATTAAGCCCTCTAGTAGACTTATAGAAGTTTTTCAAAAGATTCAATTTACCCTAGTCAATAGGAGATCTCCTGTTTTTATTACACATATCAGGGCTCACTCAGGTCTACTGGGACCAATGTCCCGTGGAAATGACCTGGCAGACCGAGCCACAAAGTTAATAGCTGTCGCCCTATCTCCAAAGTTGACCTTGGCCAAAGATTTCCATAAAAGATTTCATGTAACCACTGAGACTTTACGTCGGAGATTTGACATAACCAGAAAAGAGGCTAGGGATATAGTGACTCAGTGTCAAAATTGTCAATTCTTACCAGTGCCTCATGTAGGAATTAATCCACGAGGAATTCAGCCACTACAGATTTGGCAAATGGATGTTACTCACATCCCATCCTTTGGCAAATTGCAGTATTTACATGTTTCCATTGACACTTGTTCTGGAATTATATTTGCTTCCCCATTGGCCAGAGAAAAGGCGGCCCATGTTATTCAACATTGCCTCAAGGCATGGAGTGCCTGGGGAAAGCCTAAAATTCTTAAAACTGAAAATGGACCAACTTACACTTCTCAGAAGTTTGGACAATTCTGCCGCCAAATGGAGGTGACCCATCTAAGGGGTCTACCATACAATCCTCAAGGACAAGGCATTATAGAATGGCCTCATCGCACTCTTAAGTCCTATTTAATAAAACAAAAGGGGGGAGTTGAGGAATCTCTACCCTCACTGCCACGAGTCACCATTTCTATAGCACTTTTTACCCTTAATTTTTTAAATCTGGACAGTCAAGGCCACACGGCAGCTGACCGTCACTGTTTAGAGCCTGACAGGCCAAAAGAGATGGTCAAACAGAAGGATGTTTTGACCAGACACTGGAAAGGCCCGGATCCTATTTTAATAAGATCCAGGAGAGCTGTTTGTATTTTTCCACAGGAAGAAGATAATCCGTTCTGGCTACCAGAATGCCTAACTCGAAGAATCTTGGAATCTCAGCTTGATCCTGCCCAGAGACATGAAGACCCTCCTGCTGACGGTGATATTCTGGCTGACACTGCTGACAGTGGGACATGCGGAGCTGAGATGGGGGATCATCCCTTTCTAGGTTTTTGCTGCAGAATTGGACCCTGGAGTTCGAGGAAATGTTGAGAGATCTTTGGCCTTTTCCTTCTTTAAAGAATGGGTGGGAGTAGGCCTGTTTGGTACAGCCCTATGCTGTGGATTAGTGTTCATGTTATGGTTGGTCTGCAAACTCAAAATTCAACAGAAGTGTGACAAGGTGATGATTGCCCAAGCATTTGCTGCTTTAGAACAAGGTTCCTCCCCTGGAGTCTGGCTGTCTATGCTACGAAAGTAGCTAGCGCTTGATCCCTCAGCCGATGTACCCCACGGATTCTATCCCATTGCACTGGGTCAGTGAGGCAAAAGCCCCGCTCTCTGCATGTCTCTGGGTGGAGTGTATGCTGTGATATACAGGGGATGTTCCTCAGGGATAGATTCCTCAAAGGCATGTCTGGTTGCATAGAGGTCAAGTTGCCAAATCCTCTCCCTGTCAAAGGCAACGGGATGGGTAGATTAAAGTACACTCATGGACTCAACGACCAGGGTGGAAATTCTTTACAATATCCCAACATTTTGCATAAGGGACTAGACCTCTACCTTCCTCTACAAGAGAGATGACTTAGAGCCTTGCCAGACGACCTTACGGTCTCATTTAATAAAACTAAAAGGGGGAGATGTAGAGAGCCGCGGCGAGCGGTGACAGCATTCGCCATTACAAGATGGCACTGGCATCCAGCGTTCCCGTGGGTAAACAAGTAAATTGCGTATGTGTAAGTGGTGAAAGCGCACCAAGTCACTGCCCAGCCCAGGGCGTCATACGGGGTTATGAGCAAGCAGCCAATCAGATATGTCCACGCCACCCTAGGGTGTATATAAAGCAGTGCCATCTTGGGGCTCTCTCTCTCTTCCTCCTTTCATCGCAATAAACGCTTGCTGCAGAAGGATCCTGGTGCCTGAGTGCATTCTTGCCAGTGAGACGATTGCACGGGGCACAGTATTATAAGCTGGTTCTAACATCAGTCAGAAGTGTGATCCTGGAAAAGTAATTCAAACTTTCTGGAGTTCTATTTTACCCTGTATAAAATTATAGATTTCAAAACATATAGTCATTAACTTACAAAACCTATTCTCTTTCACAGTATCTTAAAGGTGTGTGTGTCTGTACATGTAGGCATACATTATATGCTTGTATATGCACATTTGTGTTCAGGCATGCCTGTCCATGTGGGTACATGTGGAAGCCAGAGGTTGATGCTAGAATCTCATTTGTAAAACACTTTTTTGAAAAAGGATTTCTTACTGAACCTGGAGCTCATCATTTTGGTTCCAGTGGTTGACTAACAAGACCCTGAGATATGCTGTCTGTGTCAGAATGTTGGACTCTAAGATCCAAACCAGGGGATGCACTCCCACAGAATCACACCCGGACAGAGGATTCACTGTAACAACATGAGGTTTAATGATACCAGTGCAGTGGGGTGCATGAAGGCAAGAGAACTCCAAACAAAAGCTGGGAACAGTTTTTATACAGAGTTCATGAGGGCAACCACAAAGAACCACAAAGGCTGATCTTTCCAGGTTAGGTGACTAAGATTTGCACATTACTTTTATTACAATGAGTGTCTTCTGTTTGCCCAGGTTTATTACATTAAAGGTTCGGCTTCCTGACCAACTCCCATCCTGGAATGTGTCTCTGTGCTCTTGGCCTTCCCCACCCACAGGTGGGTTCCCTTCCCTGTGGTCAGAGAAATGTTAATCAGCCTCTTCCTTCCTCCTCTGAATGTAAATCCAGCAAGTGTCCTCTGACTAAGGAATGTACTCCTCCCTGAATGTGTCCTGGGACAGTGCGATTTTAAGTTTGGGCTAAGACTTGAAATCTTACATTTGGTTCCTACATCTCCACCCTCAGCACTAGAGTTTTGAATGGGTGCTGCTACACATAATTCTTATATGGGTTCCAAGAATCAAAACTCAGGTCCTATGTTTATTCAGCAGGCATGTTACTCATTGAAGTATTTTCCAGTCTGTCTGTAAGAGTTTTAAAATATTTATTTATTTATTTATTTATTTATTTATTTATTTATTTATTATATACACAGTGTTCTGCCTGCAGGTATGCCTGCAGGCCAGAAGAGGGCACCAGATCACATTACAGATGGTTATAAGCCACTATGTGGTTGCTGAAAATTGAACTTAGGACCTATGGAAGAGCATTCAGTGCCCTTAACCTCTGAGCCATCTCTCCAGCCTCTTCCCTAAAGATTTTAAAGTCTCACTACTAAGGAAACCTTTACATGACGTATTTATAAATCATTGACAGATGCATGTATTAATCTGTATGTACTCTATACTAAAATATTAAGTATGTTAGTAAAGTACCACAAAAATACATAACTATCTTGTCAATAATGATAGCATCAAGATATTCTTAATTGATTTCTAAAGGTACAGCATTCAGATAGTATGAGATCAATCCTTATAATAATGTAAATGCCTATTTCGAATAGTCTTTGACAGTTTTGAATTTTTTTGCTCACTTCTCATCAAATATATTATATTGTTATTGTTTTTATAATACAACTTACTTGGGTTTAGAGGAGTTTCTTCAGTGTTGTTTTTATGGTGGTCAGTCTTAGTCATGGCTACAATCTTTGATTTATGGTTTTTCTACCTGAGCTTTTCTTAACCTTGTATGTTACTGCAGGTGTTGGTAGGACCAGTGAGAGAACCCTGTGTGTGAATATACTTACTCTGACTTCCTGGGTTTTCCCAATAGCAAGCTGCAGTTGTTTGTGTGGAAGGAAGCACAGAGAGGGAGAAGTTAAACTGAGGTAAAGGTGCATTAATGAGCTTGTTGTGAAAGGGTTAAAATTTTTCAAAATCTCCTAGCAGGCTGGGTAAAACTAAGAGTGAAGGTCAGCTTGGTCATGAGATCTGTGTTTCAGGAACTTGGCTGACCACAAGATAGATGGTTTATTATGAATAGGCTCTTTGAGAATAGCCTATACAAAATGTTCCCCATGACTGTTCCTTGTACCCTGTCACAAACTAAATAATGGACTGGGACTTTCCACAGGTACTCTCCAATAACCCTCCTTGACTCCCTCTGGGTTGTGGTTTCCCCCCTGAGTTGTGGTTTTTGGCTTTAAATTCCCTCTGTCTCCAAAGCCCCGGAGTCAGACCCCAATGCCCCTGCGTAGGTCATGGGTCTTGACCTAAACATGTTGATCAAAATATACCTCTTGCTGATTGCATCAAGTTCAGTGTCTTGTGAGTTAATGGGTGGCTGCAAATTCCTGAGGCTTGAGTGAGGTCCTCCCTTCATGGAGGCCTTACATTTTTGGTTTCCTGACCAGGAAACTGCAACCACCCTAATCTCCAAGAATCCACTTGGAGGTAAGATTTCACCCGCGGTTGTCTGTCTGGTTGCTGTGCAGTCATCTGTCTAAATTGTTTGGTTTCTCATGTGGCCATCTGTGTAAATTGTTTGATTTCTGAAAAGTGCACTTTGGTTTTGGTCTGCAGTTGTTTCTGTCTAAAGAGACGGTAAACCATTTTTTTGTCTCAGGAGGAGACAAACAGGTGACTGGCAGATGTGCTGTGAGAGTCATCGTCTGCTGTGCCCTGAGAGATGTCTCAGGAAGACAGGGACCCCCAGAGACATCTGAGAGGTTTCCATTTGGGTGCTGGGGAGATGTGGAGTCCCTCCTGGCTGGCACCGGGGGATCGGAGAGGAAGTGGAATCTCTCCCAGCTGGCATGGGGTGCCAAGGAGGAAGTGGAATCCCTCTTTGCTGGCACTGGAGATTGAGACAGAATTTTTGTTAGTCTTTCTGTGTATATGTTTTGTCTGGGTTTTGTGTTATTTGTGATGATGAGACAGACTGTGACTAAAGTTTAACTCTAGACCATTAGACTAAAGTTAGAACCAGAACACATAACTTATCAGTTGAGATCAGGAAAAAACTGTGACAGATTTTTTGTGCCTCAGAGTGACTGACTTTTGATGTTGACCAGCCGCCAGAAGAGACTTTTGACTTGACTATTATTTTTAAAGTTCAAGCTATTATTTTTCAGGAAGGACCAGGGTCATATCCCGATCAATAGCCATACATTACTCTGTGGCAGGACCTGGTCCAAGATCCACCACCATGGGTGAGAAAGAGAAAGCCAGGCTCTCGAGTCCTGGCCCTCTGTGGAACGAGACACAGACTAAATTGGAAGATTAATCACCCTTCCTTTTCAGATAACCCTGCCAGTCTGATGGAACTGGAAGAGTCTTTAATGTTTTCCATCAGCCTACCTGGGATGATTGCCAGCAACTTTCACAGGTTCTCTTTACCACAGAAGAATGAGAAAACATCCTGTTAGAAGCCCCCCCTTAACCGACCAGACTGGGACACAGCTACAGGTAGGGAGTGGCTGACAGTTTACCCCACCAGTCTCTGGTGACAGGTAAGAACTTACAGCATATAGAGAGAGGGATTACAAGATTATACCCTGAAGTATTTAGTTAAAGAGACAAAAAAAGTATATCACTAAAGACTAGAATGCTGGCCGCAGTTATAGGAGATAGAGAGAGAGAAAGGACAGGGCCTAGACAAACAGGGAACCTGGGCAACAAAAGACACTGGACTCGAGACTGCGCAAAGAAGAAAGGAAAGACCCCCTAAGGTCCTGGCTCTCAAAGAAGATGACTAGAGGGGATCCTGAGAGTGAAGGGAACCCCTATGGACTTTCTGGTGGATACTGAACAAAGTATTTAGTTCTGAAACAATAATTGAGGAAAATTTAAAAAAAAAAGACTATAGTCATAGGGACAACTGGGCAAAAACAATATTCTTAGACTACTTCACAAACTGTTTATCTGAGAAAAGGACAAGTGTCTCATTCTGGTTATTCCTGAGTGCCCTACGCCTTTGTTGGGGAGAGATAAAGTTAAAGTTTACTCAGACAGAACCAGGGGTGTCTTGAGGGAACCCCCACCTCTATGATATTGGCTTTAAAACTAGAAGATGAGTAACGGCTTCATGAGCTTCAAGAACAGCAAGAAGCCCCGACATTAGTAAATGGTTAACAGAATTTCCAAAAGCTTGGACTGAAACCAGCACCTCCTCTATTGGAGTGGGGCAGTACCCAATGAGTCGTGAAGCCAGAGAAAGAATTAGACATCACATTCAATACTAGTACAATAGGACATTCTGGTTCCTTGTCAGTCACCGTGGAACATCCCCCTGCTACTGATAAAGAAGACAGGCACTACATTTGACTATATCTACCACACTTAAAGGCCTACAAAGAACTAAGACAAATAAGAGAGTTCCTAGACACTGCTGGCTTTTGACTTAGTTGCCAGCAGATGGCCTACTTGTCTGAAAGCCATCGCTACTGTGGCCTTGCTTGAATTGACTATGAGACAGCAGATAACTGTTGTGACACCTCACTCTCTTGAGAACATTATCCGACAGCCCCCTGACCAATAGATGACTAATGCCCACATGAAAGGATGATCTTTGCCTCCCCGGCCATCCTGAACCACCTTACTGCCTGAGACTGATGATTCCTCCCCCGTCCATTGCTGTATTAAAATTCTGACAAAAGACCAATGTTGGCCAGGAAGTCTGAACTGGTATACAGACAGGAGAAGCTTTTGATTGAAGGTAAGCAGATGGAAGGGGGGAACAACAATGATAGATTAAAAAAACAAGTGATTTGGGTGAGCAGCCTGCCAGAAGGACACTGACAACAGGTATACTTTTGCCACTGCCAATATTCACGGAACAATTTACAGACAGAAGGGACTGATAAAAAGTCATTGTCCTGGACATCAGAAAACCCAAGATACTGTTGCTGAAAAAAATCAGATGACAGATTTGACTGCTAAAAAGGCTGCTCAAAGAGCTACTATGATCTTGACTATTAAAAGTCCTAAAAAATATCTTGATGTCCATGTTAAAAATAGTCCTTCCACAGAGAAAAAGACAAAGATATGTGGCAAATTTACATTGTTTAACTTACCTAAGATCTAAACACCTGAAGAACTTGATAAAGTCTTCCCAATTTTATGTGATAAACTTATCTGATGTAGCTGAAACCGTAATAAAAAAAACTGTAAGGCCTGTGCCCTGACTAACGCTGGATATTCAAGATATCCCCCAGGAAGAAGACTTCAAAGAGACAGACCTGGGGCCTACTGAGAAGTGGACTTCACAAAAGTCAAACCTGCTAAATATGGTAACAAATACTTGTTAGTCTTTATAGATACTTTTTCTGGCTGGGTAAAAGCCTTCCCTACACAGACTGAGACTGCCAACGTGGTGACTAAAAAGACTCTAGAAGAGAACTTCCCCAGGTTTAGAATACCCAAGATAATTAAGTCTGACAATAGACCTGCCTTTATTGCCCAAGTAAGTCAGGGACTGGCCACCTAGCTAGAGATTAATTAGAAAGCTCGTTGTGCTTACAGACCACAGACCTAAGGACAAATAAAAAAGATAATAAAACTATTAAAGAGACCTTAACTAAATTAGCCTTATAGATTGACAGGGATGACTGGACAGCCCTCCTTCCTTTTGCCTTGTTCCAGGTTAAGATTTAAGCTAATACTTTATAAGATTTTATGTGGGGAGTCTCCACCACTTACTGAGATAGATAGAATATATGATTCTGATGTTGTTCTTTCTAAATCCCTGTTTGTCCACATGAAAACACTTGAGGTGGTCTGACATGAGGTTTGAGAACAGTTAAAAGAAGCTTATGAGACTAGAGACCTGAATGTGCCTCATCAGTTCCAGATTAAAGATGCTGTTCTCATCTGCCACCACTGGATCAAGAACCTTGAGCCTCACTAAAAAAAAAAAAAAAAAAAAAAAAAAACTAGTACTCCTGACCACCCCCACAGTGGTGAAAGTCAAAGACATCTCTAAATAGATTAGTTACCTTTGTTTAAAAAAATAAGTGCTGTTCAGATTTTAATGTTATGCCAACAATATCATGCTTTACAGGGTCAAAAAATCCAGATTATAAAGATACTAAAATTAGTTCTATGATTAGAACATTTACAACAGAAGAATGGGGAAATGAAAGGGTCAAAATTTTTCAAAATCTCCTAGCAGGACCAAGAGTGCAGGTCAGCTTGGTCGTGAGCTCTGTGTTTCAGGAACTTGGCTGACCACAAGATAGATGGTTTATTACGAATAGGCTCTTTGAGAATAGCCTATACAAAATGTTCCCCATGACTGTTCCTTGTACCCTGTCACAAACTAAATAATGGACTGGGACTTTCCACAGGTACTCTCCAATAATCCTCCTTGACTCCCCCTGGGTTGTGGTTTCCCTCCTGAGTTGTGATTTTTGGCTTTAAATTCTTTCTGTCTCCAAAGCCCCAGAGTCAGACCCCACTGCCCCTGCGTGGGTCATGGGTCTTGGCCTCAACATGTTGATTGAAATATACCTCTTGCCAATTGCATCAGGTTCAATGTCTTGTGAGTTAATGGGTGGCCACAAAATCCTGAGGCTTGGGTGAGGTCCTACCTTCGTGGGGGCCTTACAGCTGCAGCTACAGGCTCAGTCCTGCAGCACAGGAACCACCTGAGAAACTAACTGCTCCTCCAGTCCTAGAAGATGAGGAGGTCAGTGCTCTCTCCCACCGTGGCTCTTCTCCCAATGCACTCTGGCTATCTCAGCTAGCATCAATTCCCCACCACTGCAGGGTGGCACTTGCTACCATAGAGACAACTTTCTTGGTCCTGTAGGATCCGGGTGAGAAGAGAAGTGCTGTTGTTAGCAGTGGGAAGCTTTCGGCAGAACATACATTGCTTATCATACCTTACATGGTTTCAGGTGAAGCTCAGAAGGAATAGCAAAGGCTATATATGATGAGGGTTATGGTTAAGGTTAGTTAAAAATCAAGATTAGGGGCTCAGAGGAGATGAAACAAAAGAAGTCATACACCAGCACCAGCCTCTTCCACTGTCCCTAGGAAACACCTATTATCATGTTTTGTGTACTCAACAGTAATCAATTATCATTTCCTTCATATTTTTAGACAAGTGTGTAAGTGAGAATTCCAATCTTTCCTTCTCAGTTTGAACACCATGTTGCATATTTATTTCTTGTGTGTCTTTACCTCCCTCTCAATTCTTTGCAGCTCTCTTGACTGAGGAGTGGCTCCATGGCCTGATCCCTGAAA
>JADRCG010008336.1:119807-147124 GCA_019844195.1 Rhabdomys dilectus
TAACTATACGGTCAAGGTATTTTGAGTCTCAGTCTTATTTCTAGGAGCATGGAGCTGGGAGGAAGAACTTAAACCAAACTTGTGCACTGTTGCACAAAGAAAGAATGACCCATCGTCATTAAGTCATATATGTCCCACTCTCCTACCTCAGTTATGCAGTATAGATCATATGTTAACCAAAACTTCTTCCTACAAAATTTCCCTTCACTCAAGTCTTTGAAAGAATAACCTTTGCTTAATCTGGCATCGCTGCAATTCTATTTCAAACCCCTACCTCATCCACACAAACAACCACACACCAAAGTAATGGTCCTATATATTTTAGAGAGAATCTTTTGTGTACTGTATAGAAGCATCACCCACCAATAAAAAGCCAATTGGCCAATGAGCTGAGGCAGAAAATATGAGATGAGAATTCCAGTCAGGAGAAGAAACTCTAAGATAAAGTCAGGCAGGGAAGCAATTTGACCTGAACTCTTAAAGAAGCAGACAGATGACACTGAAAAGAAGTAACCAGCCATGTGGCACTCATAGAATAGAATGGATGGGTTAAATACATTACGAGCTAATTGAGAAATATGCCCAAGCTTATAACCTAGGAATTGTTTATTCAAACATAATTAAGTCTCAGAGTCATTATTTCAGGAACTGAGTGAGAATAGAAAAGCCCATGGTTACAAATGGCATTTAATGTCAGGCACAGAATCCAGGTTTAGACAAAAGATTCATGTATTAGAAAAGGCCCTAGTGAAGAGGTAAGAACCAAGCACTTCCTAGAGCTGGATGCAGTTTCCTAGCTGAGGAATAAATCTCCTTGAGAGCAGCAGATGTCAGGGGGGAACCAGAACCTCAGGCACACAAACAGGCTGTAAAAAACGTTTCAGAGATAGGGCCAATAGGATCCCAGGCAGTACCTGCAGTTATGAGGTTTGGCTCTCACAAAAGGGCAAACAGTGGCTCAGCCCTGAACCAGCAAAGGCAGCCTATTAGACCAAGCCAATAGAATGGAGCTAGCTGCCATAGACAAATATGCTGGCCTGAGAAGCCTGCAGACACACAGAAAGGCAAAAACAACATATTCCCAGAGCTGCAGTGAAACTGAAAAGCCCTAAACTTCTGAATTGAAAGGTATTAAGTTTTTAAAAAAAAAAAAGCGAGAGAAGAAACTGAGTGTAAAAACATCACATAGAGGTGAATGAACCTGTATTGTTAACACTGTATTATAAAGTTGAAAGAACTGGAGCTGGAGAGATAGCTCAGTACTCAAGACCACTGCCTGCTCTTCCTGAGGCTCTGAGTTCAATTCCCAGCACCCACATGGTAGCTCACAACCATCTATAAAAGGAGCCAAGGCTGTCTTCTGGAATGTAGGTGTACATGAAGACAGAGTAATCCTATATTTTAAATCAATAAATATTTTTAAAATTGTAGGAACTGATTATGTAGTGAATGATTCTTTATTTACATATCTAGACTAATTTCAACAAGAAATGTGATCTGTCTGTCTGTCTGTTAGCATTCCTTAAAAATTACGTTTTGGGTGGGTTTTGTTTTGTTTTGGGGGGGTTGATTTTTTGGTGTTTTGGGGGGTTTTTTTGTTTGTTTGTTTGGTTTTGGTTTTTCCGAAACCGGGTATCTCTGGAAGTCCTGGAACTCACGCTATAAACCAACTGGCCTCGAAAACAGAAATCCACCTGCCTCTGCCTCCCAAATGCTGGGATTGAAGGCATGTGCCACCACAACCCCACAGCCCAGCCTTTTTAAAAATTTTTCCTTACAAGTTAAATGCATGTAGTCTGACATGCCAATATATCCTTACTGCATATAAATAACTGCTTGTTGCCTGTTATTTGTAAGACCTACTGATTCCAAAATTATAGTGTAACGCAATGAAGTCACATCAGAACAGGTAAGTGAGCTGAGCAGATCTGGATTTCAACAGCCATACCCTAGAATAACTAGAAGGCTGTGGTGTAGTCAGAAGACATAAAAGAGAGGTGTTTCCAGATATAACGGGGGGGGACACAAAACAGACATACAAAACCTGGGAAATTCATATTCCACAGGTAGAAGCTCTCCAGTGTGGAGTAAGGTTAAACAACTTACTGTGAGATAAGGCACAGATTGAAAAGGACTCTATAAGTAAAAGTTTTTGACTATTTTTGAACTGGATACTTGGCATAATGTCTCAGCAGCTGACGGTGCTTACTACCAAATTTGGTACACTAAGTTCTATCCCTGGGACCCACATGCTCTGCTGATTTGTACTCACATAGAAATGTGTGCTTGAACACATACACACACACACACACACACACACACACACACGTGCATAGACACATTTAAAATATAATATTTTGAGCTGAATGTTTAAAAATGAATAAGATAAAAAATTGTAGAGCGCAGCATAAACTGCTACTAGAGGAAGGCTGATACCGTGGGATGACACTAGGAAGACTAAGCTCATCTTGGTACTTTTGCAGAGAAAAAAAGCAAAAACAAATTGAATACAGCAATAGAATAAGAAAAAGATAAGATTCAAAAAAATCAATGAAATTCAAATTGAAAAGTTAGAAATACAGAGTACACACTCTCATACATGCACACTCACACACAAACTCACACACACACACACACACACACTCACATACATTCACACATTCTCACTACCCACATACTCTGCTCAGCAGTTAAGGGTCAGAACTATTCTGGACCTGAGTGCCATTCCCAGGCAGAAATCAAAAGGAATTGGGACATGGGCTATGAAGTAAGTGAAAGAGTTAAAAATTTTTAAACCTTCCACAGATGGAGTCAAGAGTGCAGATCAGCTTGTTCTTCACTCTGGGTCCTAGGAAACTAGCTATCCACAACACAAAATAGATAAGATAAGAGTTCAGAGCTGAAAGTTCGGGTCAGCGTGCCCATGCACCCTGGATACCAGGAACTGAACTGACCACAGATAATTTGAATAGAGTTTGATTCTTAAGAGAAGATGAGATATTTCCCCATGACTGTTTCTTGAACCTGTCACAGAAGCTAAACACTGGACAGGTACTTTCTATAGATACTTAATCATGATTCTTTCCCTCATCTTCCCTGGGTTGTGGGTTTTTCCTTTAAACTCTCTACCTCTTCTCTATGTGGGGGTCGTACGTAATTTGCTTGCTCTGCATAGGACAGGCTAGAAGTGCAACCTCAACACGTTGAAATTAAACATACCACTTGCTGTTATATCAAGTTTGGTGTCTTGTGAGTTACTGGGGTGGCCGTGAATTCCCAAGAAGAGGAAGGGAGTTCCTCCCTTTCTGGCGGGCCTTACATCTTGGTTCCCTGACCGGGAAACTGTGACCACCCTAAGCTCTAAGAACCCACTTGGAGGTATGATTTCTGTGTCTTTGGCCAATTTGTTGTCTCTGTTTCTGTGTTTTGCTGTGTTTTGGGGCCCATTCTCTTGTCTGTACCATCTCAGTAAGCTGGTTTTGTGAAAGTACTTTCGGTTTTTGTAGCTGTTTACAGCCATTTCTGTCTCAAGAGGAGACAAATGGAGTGATTGGCAGACATGCTAGGAAAATCACCAGCTGTAGCCCTGAGAGACGTCTCAGGAAAATAGGGACCCCCAGAGACATCGGGGAAGTTACCACTGGTGCCGGGGGGGAGGGGAGGATGTGGAATCCCTCACGGCTGGCATGGGGTGCCAGGGAAGACGTGAAATCCTTCCTGGCTGGCACTCGAGATGAGACAGTTTTTGTTAGTATCTCTGTGTGTTTGCTTTGTCTGGGTTTTATGTTATTTGTGATGATGAGACAGACTGTGACTAAAGTTTAACCCTAGACCATTGGACTAAAGTTAAAACCAGAGCACATAATTTATCAGTTGAGATCAAGAAAAGACCAGACCATGACAGATTTTTTGTGTCTCAGAGTGACTGACTTTTGATGTTGACCAGCCGCCAAAAGCCACCAGCCTACCTGGAATGATTGCCAGCAGCTTTTACAGGTTCTCTTTACAGCATATAGAGAGAGGGGTTACAAAATTATACTTTGCAGGATGTAGTTAAAGAGACAGAAAAAGTATATCACAAAAGAGAGACTGAAAACTAGAATACTGGCCACAGCTGTAAGAGATAGAGAGAGAAAAAGAGCAGGACCTAGACAGGGGATCTGGGCAACAGAAGATCAAGACCAAATGAGAACAGAGAGATACAAAGACATCTGTTTAAAAAAAAAAGATCAGTGTGACTAATGTAAATTCTTAGACTACTTCACAAACTGTTGATCTGGCGAAAGGACAAGAGTCTTATTCTTGTTATTACTGAGTGCCCTATGCATTTGTTGGGGAGAGACAAAGTTAAAGTTTACTCAGACAGGACCAGGGGTGTCTTGAGAGAACCTCCACTTCTACAGAATTTCCAAAAGCTTGGACTAAAACCAGTGCCTCCTCTATTGGAGTGCAGCAGTACCCAATGAGTCGTGAAGCCAGAGAAAAAAATTAGACCTCACATGTTGCACCAGCTCTTCTCTACCTGGCTTGAGACAAAAGACTTAACAATGCCTGAATAGTTACTATAACAAAAACTGTTGTGGCTTGCTCCACTCTGCCTGGCTTGGCCTCTCAAGGGCTGGGATTAAAGGCATGCACCACCACTGCCCAGCCCAAACTGCCGCTCTGATTTTCAGGTCAGGGTCTAGAGAGAGAGAGAGTGGGGATAAGGGGAAGAGACGCTAGGAATGGAGACAAGACAGAGGTTCTGATCCAGTCTCTTTTATTGAAGGGAAATCTGGGTTATTTATACACTTTTGCCATGTGCCTTGTAGGCACGTGGATATGATGTAAGCCTTGCAGGCGTGGATAGCTGCTTTCTAGCTGCTTTCTGTTAAAAGTCGGCTCCCAACAGGTCCCCCTTTTTAATTATTTTTTCAAAAGAGAAGGCTGGGAAAACTTACGGAAACCGTGTCTGTCTTAGGTTAGAACAAAGGACCCCCCAGCCTCCCTTTCCTATCCTTGGATACTCAACAGCCATTTGTTGAGCTCCTGTCTTAGGATGGTGAGGCCTCCCTTCTTTTAGGAGCAAGGGTCTCGATATGTTCTCTTACCTGTCATTGACTATCCAGCTAAGCACGTAAGTTAGGGGTTAATCCTTGTCAGTCTTGATGACAGAGGTTTCAGAGTCCCCTACTTCCAGCCTGTAATAATGGACCTGTATGGGTTTCATTTGAATAGCATCTATCTGTTGCTGTACAAAAGCCATCAGTCTGTTGAACAGCATAAACCCAAGAGACAAGAGCAATGCCTGAATACTCAGTATAAAAGCAACACTCTTTTTAAAGGCAACACACAGAAATACAGAACTGATCATAGTTTTGATCTTAACAAAACAAGTAAGGAAATTCCCTGTCCCTGCTCAATCAATCTTAAACCCAAAACAACAACAACTATAATAACTGTGATAGTGGGTTTAAACAATGTACCCCACTAAATTATAGGTCAGGAAATCAAGAGTCCAATAGAGTCACCCTGGAGATTCAGGTGGTGATGTCTCCTTCAGCATTGAGAACTTCCCAAGTCAGGCTTGCTCATTGATCTGCTCCAGTTTGAAGGCAATTGTGAAGCATCTTCATGTTTCTTTCATATTTCCTGCAAAGAAAAAATACACTTCTCAGGGGGTTTCTCCTCCATGGATTTGTTATTGTTGTCTATTTTTTTAATCAGTCTTTTTGGCAGTCAAAGTGCAGCATCTGCAATTTGGGAATATATGCAAACAGAACCTCTTCCCCAGATAAGCACTGGATCTGGCCCATTCCAGGTTCCAGTTAATGGGTCTTTCCAGAGGACTGTTGCAAAATTCTTTTTGGTATCAGGATGCCAGAATCTATCTGCAGCAGATTTTCCTTCAGAATCCAAAGTTAAAAATTTAAAATAAAGAGTGCATGATGAAGGATATTTCAGGGAGATCCCTTGGTAGGATACCATTCCCCTTTTTTAATTTTTTAAATTGACATTTTATGATTTGATGTGCCCTTTCTACCATACCTTGGCTCTGTGGATTATATGGAATACCTGTTTTATGTAGTATTCCCAATTTTTCACAGAATTGGTGGAAACTGGAACTTTTGTAACCTAAGCCATTGTCAGTTTTTATCTGTTTAGGCACACCCAATACAGCGATTGTAGCAAGCATATGAGTGATTACATGCTTGCTTGCTTGCTTCTCCAGTTTGTAATGTTGCATAAATGAAATCATTGTATGTATCTACACAAACATGTATATATTTTTGCTTGCCAAATTCATTATAATGAGTAAACATCCATTTGCCAGAGACTGTTTGGCATCAGTCCCTTTGGATTTACACCCAAATGAGGAACTGGTAAAAGTTTAACACATGATTGACATTGTTTGACAATTTGTCTAGCTTGTTCTCTAGTAATTTTAAACATGACATTTAAAGTTTTAGAATTAAGGTGATGTAACTCATGAGCCTTTATGGCCTGATCCAAATTAGATGACAGATCTGATAAAGTCACTGCAGCTACACGAGTAGCTAGATCTGCCTTGGTGATTCCTTCAGAGAGAGGACCTGGTAGCCCAGTGTGGGCTCTCAGGTGTCCTATAAAGAATTTACACTTTCTCCTCAAAATTAATTCTTGGCACTGTAAAAACAAATAGGCTGCTCCTGAGGAATGATTTATTTGTGCAGCAGTTTCTAACAAAGGGATAGACTGAGCTATATATAAGCTATCTGTGTAAATATTAATGGTTTGATTTGGAAATGTTTGAAACATAGCAATAACAGCATGTAATTCAACCAATTGAGCTGACACAGATGATGTAGCAAAGGAGATTATTTGATCTTTAAAGGCATAAGCAGCTGTTCTTGATTAGGAACCATCAGTGAAAACTAGCAATGCTTCCTTGATAGGTGCATGTGCAGTACGAGATGAAAAAACAAATGCATGGCGATTACAAAACTGAACCAATTTATCTGGTGGGTAATGATTATCTAGCTAACCAGCAAATGAGGCACATGCAATAGGCCGAACTTCAGAACTCTGCATAAGCCAATCAACCTGATGCCTTGTGTAGGGTTGTACTATGACATCAGGATCTTTTCCAAAATATTTTTGACTGTTATCTCTGCCTAACATAATCATATCTGATACAGCTGCATAGTGTGGATTAAGAACCTTCTTGGGGGATGAGGGAAGATGAACCCATAATATGGGGGCAGTTTGCCAAAAAAAACTGCAGTAGGAGTTAGTTTAGTGTCAAAAATAAGAAAATATAAAGGCTTAGAATAATTAATATGAGTTACAAATTGGGATGAAATAGCACTCTCTACCTTCTGTAAGGCTTTTCTACCCTCTTCTGTTAGAGCCCTGTCAGACTTATGGTCAGGGTCTCCCTTGAGAATATCAAACAGAGACTTCAATTCTCCAGTCGTGAGTTTCAAATATGGTCGTAGCCAATTAATGTCTCCCAGTAGTTTTTTAAATCATTAAGTGTCTTAAGGGAATTAGTCCTTAGTGTGGCCTTACTATTAATAATACGTGGACCATTAATCTGAAATCCTAAACAAGTATATGGATCTTGTAATTGTACCTTTTCTGGTGCTATTTCTAACCCTGCAGTCTGTAAAGCTGTTCTAAGATCATCAAAGCACTGGAGTACCTGTTTTTCATCTTTTCCAGCTATTAAAATATCATCCATGAAATGAATCATGTAGATTTGCTTCCACATAGTTCTAACACCCTCTGTGGCAGAAGCCACAAACTTTTGGCACAAGGTAGGACTGTTAGCCATACTCTGAGGCAAGACCTGCCATTGATATCTTTTCATAGGTTCTCTAAAGTTTATAGAGGGAACACTGAAAGCAAAGCGCTTTCTATCATTAGGATGCAAGAGGATAGAAAAAAAACAGTCTTTTAAATCTATAACTATTTTATAATAACCTAAAGGTATGGCTACCGGTGTGGGCAGCCCAGGTTGTAAGGCTCCCATCCTAATCATGATCGTGTTAACAGCCCTCAAGTCTTGCAACAATCTCCACTTTCCTGACTTTTTCCTAATGAAAAATATTGAGATATTCCAGAGAGAGTTACTCTCTTCTAAATGTCCTACCTGTAATTGCTCCTGCATTAGCAACTGGGCAGCTTGTAATTTTTTGGTGGTTAGGGACCACTGATCCACCCAGACAGGTGAGTCCCCCTTCCAGGTGATGGGATCCACACAACGCCCTAGGGGTGCAGCTGAACCAGTATCCCCCATCAAAAATACCCCAAGCCTCTTCTTTCATTGTTGCCATAAACCTCAATAGGATGAGTAATTCCATCTTCACTTTTTCCTAATTCTTTCCCTGGGGAAAATCCAGAGTTTATCATTTGAGCTGTAATTACTTCATTAGGTCTGCACATAATCAATCCCAACTGGGATAACAGATCTCAGCCCCAGAGATTAATAGGAAGGCCTGAGATGACATAGGGTTGTATATTTCCTGTATTTCCTTCTTTATCTTTCCACATCAGCATCTTAGAACTTTGTTGTGGGTTTTGACTTTGGCAATACCCCTTAAGTTGGTTAAGGTTGGGGTCAGAGGCCAGGTGGCAGGCCAATCACTTCATTTTAGGATAGTCACATCAGTTCCTGTGTCAACCAAACCTTGGAATGCCTTTCCATCCAGCCATAGTGTCATCATAGGTGTTTGTTTAACTATAGGCTATACCCAATATGCATCAGAGGAACCAAAGCCTTGATCCCCTCTTTTAGGATTCTTACACTTGTGATTAGTAGGGTACAATGGACGTAACAATAGTTGAGCTACCCTCTTTCCTGTAGGAATATTCTGAATTACCTGTGCCATTACCTTAATCTCACCCTGATAATCATTATCTATAACTCTAGGAAAAATTTGTAATCCCTGCATAGTAATACTGCTTCTTCCCACTATCAGGCCAAACACATTGAGATAGAGCGGTCCAAACACTCCAGTGGGTAAGGCCTGAGGTCCCATTTCTGGGGTTAATACTGTGTGGGTGGCAGAACTGAGGTCCAGTCCTGTGCTTCCTGGTGTTGCTTGACTAAGTTCAGAAAGGGATTGGTGTTTGCTGGTATGACACTGACTGCTCCTTAAGCCTGTTTTGGCTTGCGTTTGTTTGGGGCCTGGAGCTGGCCCCTGTTCCCGTTTCCCTGATTATGGCAAAGGGTGTTTCCTTGTGCGTCTCTTTTGGACCTACATTCACTAGCCCAATGCCTTCCACGTTTACAACGTGGGCAGAGCCCAGGCTGTTTGCTGGGCTGTCTCTGAGTTAACTCATTTTCTGCCTTGCAATCTCTTGCAAAGTGTCTAGGCTTGCCACATTTAAAACAGGTCTTTTTATCTCTTCTTGCCAAAAATTATTTTACTGATTGTCCTTGCATGGCAGAAGCCATAGCTAAGCCCTGTTGGTAGGAGGGACCTATGTCAGAACAGAGTCTGATATACCCCGTAAGGTCTGTCTTTTTCCTATAGGGTCTAATGGCTGCTTGACAGGCAGAATTGGCATTTTCATATGCAAGTTGTTTCACATAATTTACACCTGCCTCTGCATTACCAAAAATCTTCCCTGCTGTTGTCATTAATCGATGAACAAAGTCAGAAAATCATTCATCAGGCCCTTGCCTGACTGTTGTTAAAGATGCACCAGGGTCTCCCTTTACTGGGAGTTTACGCCAAGCCTTCATGACTGCATTTTGAATTTGAGCATATAAACCTGGGTCATATTGCATCTGGTTATCACTAGAAGCAAATTGCCCTTTTCCTACTAAGGCAACAAAGGACCAACCATTGCCTGCCTGAATGTTTCTACTAGCTGTCTCTTTACAATTCTCATGATATTCTGATTTCCAAATAAGATAGTCTCCACCACTAAGAACTGTTCTCACTAATGTATTCCAATCACTAGGAGTCAACCACTCCTCTGCCACAGACTCTAAAGTTGCAAGAGTAAAGGGAGCGGTGGCACCGTATTGAGACATGGCATTTTTTAATTCTTTAATAATTTGAAATTTAAACTCTGTGTGATGTCTCCAAGCAACCCCTTGAGTATCTCTGGTCTCTGATATAGGGAAAGCCTCAGCGTCTCTCTCCTCTGGCTGATCTGTAGCTGAACTAAAGCTAGAGGATAGGAATTGCTTTTGGACACCGGGTTGAGGAATGTGAAAATCCGGGAGATTCTTGCAGTTGGCCTCTCGAGACTCTTCCCTGTCCTTAATTTTTGTAGCTGATTAATTATGTCCTGATACTCTTTTTCTAACTCTATTTGTTGTTTAAGAAAAGAAATTGATCCTGTAACTCCTTTTTGGGATCTACAACCACTGTCTCCACAATGGGAGCCTCTGGAAGTGGATACATACATTTCTTTTTATTTTGAACATGAAAGACAGCATGCAAACAACGAAACAAAAGCAAGCAATTAACACACGTGAGCAACAAACAACAAAACAAAAACAGAGAGTTAAGTTCAGGCTGACTTATTTCTTGCCCCATTTTCATTATACCTTTCTCAACGCAGCAGATACCTGCGGCAATCAGCAGATCCTTCTAACGTCCTAACTGGGTCTCTCATTCCTCCTAACAGCCTCCTGATGTTTCTCACTGGGTCTCTCCTTCCCTCTGCCTCTTGTTAAGTGCCAAATATGTTGCAACCAGCTCAGCTCTACCTGACTTGAGACAAAAGACTTAACAATGCCTGAATGTTTATTATAACAAAAAATGTTGCGACTTGCTCTACTCTGCCTGGCTTGGCCTCTCAAGGGCTGGGATTAAAGGCGTGCACCACCACTGCCCGGCCCAAACTGCTGCTCTTTGGGTCAGGGTCTAGAGAGAGAGAGAGTGGGAATAAGGGGAAGAGACACTAGGAATGGAGACAAGACAGAGGTTCTGATCCAGTCTCTTTTACTGAAGGGAAATCTGAGGTATTTATACACTTTTGCCATGTGCCTTATAGGCACGTGGATATGATGTAAGCCTTGCAGGTGTGGATAGCTGATTTCTAGCTGCTTTCTGTTAAAATTCGGCTCCCAACACTCACATTCACAGACAGTTACAATAGGCCATTCTGGTTCCTTGCCAGTCACCATGGAACATTCCCCTACTGCCAGTATATTCACACAACCGTGACCAACCCATATAATCTTCTTAGTCTGCTCCCACCAGAAAGGAAATGGTACACTGTTTTAGATTTAAAGGTTGCTTTCTTCTGTTTGAAATTGCATCCCTCCAGCCAGCCCATTTTTGCTTTCGAGTGGAGAGATCCTGACACTGGACTAGTGGGATAGCTGACGTGGACCAGGCTGCCACGAGGGTTTAAAAACTCCCCCACCATCTTTGATGATGCTCTCCACCAAGACTTGGCCTCCTTCAAGGCTGAAAATCCTCAGAAAACTTTACTCCAATATGTTGCATGTCACTAAACTTGAGTGTCTCCAAGGGACTAAGAGATTGCAGACAGAGTTGAGTGAGTTTGGATACCTAGCCTCAGCTAAGAAGGCTCAATTATGCCAAACTGAGGTTACCTATCTGGGATACACCCTGCAAGATGGAAAGCGGTGACTAACAGAAGCCAGGAAAATGACTGTCATTCAGATCCCAGTCCCAACCACCCCACGCCAGGTAAGGGAGTTTTTGGGCACTGCTGGCTTTTGTAGACTGTGGATTCCTGGATTTGCTATATTAGGAGCCCCTTTATATCCCCTCACAAAAGAAAAAGGGGAGTTCACATGGACCCCTGATTATCAGAAGGCCTTTGAAAATATCAAAAAGGCCCTGTTAATGGCACCAGCTTTGGCCTTGCCTGATTTGACTAAACCTTTCACTTTATATGTAGATGAAAGGGCAGGGGTCGCCAGAGGGATCCTCACTCAGACTCTAAGACTGTGGAAAAGACCTGTGGCCTATTTATCAAAGAAAGTGGACTCTGTTGCCAGTGGATGGCCTACTTGTCTAAAAGCTATTGCTGTGGTAGCTTTGCTGGTTAAAGATGCTGACAAGCTGACTCTGGGACAATAAATAACTGTGGTAACACCCCACTCTTTTGAGAACATTATTCGACAGCCACCTGACAGATGGATAACCAATGGCCACATGACACACTATCAGAGCCTGTTGTTGACTGAGAGGGTGATCTTTGCCCCCTCTTCCCCGGCTATCCTGAATCCTGTCACTTTACTGCCTGAAGCTGATGACTCTGCTCCTGTCCACTGCTGCCTCGACATCCAGGTGGAAGAGACAGGTCCTAGAAGTGACCTAAGGAACTAGCCCTGGCCAGGAAGTCCAAACTGGTATACTGATGAAAGCAGCTTCGTGGTTGACAGTAAGCGAATGGTGGGAGTGGCAGTAGTAGATGGGAAACAGGTGATTTGGGCTAGCAGCTTGCCAGAAGAAACTTCTGCCCAGAAAGCTTAGCTCATTGCCCTGGACATCAAAGGACACAGGGTGCTAAAGGGAACCAGATGGCAGATTTAGAAGCCAAGCGGGCTGCCCAAGGGAAAATGGTTCTGACAGTTGAGGCTCCTGAATACCCCCTTGGTACCCACTTCACTAAATTAGAGTACTCCACTGATGACTACATAAAGATAAGAGGACTTCAGCCTGAGGCCTCTCAGGGGAAAATAGAGACCACAGATGGTAAAAATATATGGCAAATCTACATCACCTGATCCATTTAGGATGCAAACATTTAAAGACTCTAACTAAGGCTTCAGAATTTTATGTACTGGACTTGTCTGGTATAACTGAAACAATAATAAAAAGTTGTCAAGTCTGTGCCATGACTAACGCTGGGTATTCAAGATGTCCTCCAGGAAGACGACTTAGAGGTGATAGACCCAGAGCCTACTGAGAAGTGGACTTCATGAATGTCAAACCTGCTGCTAAATATGGTAACAAATATTTGTTATTTTTTATAGATACTTTTTCAGGCTGGATAAAAGCCTTTCCTACAAAGACTGAGACTGCCACTGTGTTGACTAAGAAGATCTTAGAAGAGAACTTCCCCAGGTTTAGAATACCCAAGATAATTGGGTCTGACAATAGACCTGCCTTTGTTGCCCAGATAAGTCAGAGACTGGCCTCCTAGCTAGAGATTAATTAGAAATTACATTGTGCTTACAGACCACAGAGCTCAGGACAGGTAGAAAAGATAACTAGAACTATTAAAGAGACCTTAATTAAATTAGCCTTGGAGACTGGCGGGGATGACTGGACAGCCCTCCTTCCCTTTGCTTTGTTCCATGTACAGAACACCCCAGGGCAATTTAAACTTACACCTTATAAAATCTTATGTGGAGGACCACCCCCTATTACTGAGGCAGGAGGGTTATATAATCCTGTTGCTATTCTTCCTAAATCCTTGTTCACCTGCGTGAAAACACTGGAGGCAGTTTGGCCTGAGGTCTGGGAGCAGCTGAAGGGGGCCTGTGAGAATGGAGACTCGAGTGTGCCACACCAGTTTCAAGTAGAAGACACAGACTTGGTTCAGTGTCATCAACCTGGTAGCCTTGAGTCATACCTGGTGCTCCTGACCACTCCTACAGCCATAAAAACAGAAGGCATCTCTGCTTGGATCCACGCCTCCCACATAAAGAGAGCTCCTGAGTCCTCCAAGGATGAGTGAAAACTGGAAAAGACTGATGATCCTCTTAAGTTGCGCCTATGCTGCAGGCGCTCTCCAAGTGATGGGTGACAATCCCCATGCCCCCCAAAAACTGACCTGACAAGTCCTGTCACAAACTAGAAATGTTGTTTAGAATATCCTCCCTTATGGGACTGATCTTAACTTTGCTTCTGATCATGGGCCCATGCATATTAAATAGGTTAGTTACTTTTGTTAGGGAAAGAATAAGTGCCGTTCAAATTTTAGTGTTACATCAACAATATCGTACTTTACAGGGAAAAGAAAATCAAGATTGTGAAGACACTGAAATCTAGTTCTATGATTAGAATACCTACATCAGCAGAAATGGGGAAATGAAAGATTTAAAAATCTTTAAACCTTCCACAGATGGAGTCAAGAGTGCAGATCAGCTTGTTCTGCTCTCTGCGTCCTAAGAAACTAGCTATCCACAACACAAAATAGATAAGATAGGAGTTCAGAGCTGAAAGTTCAGGTCATCATGTCCATGCACCCTGCATACCAGGAACTGAACTGACCACAAGATAAATTGAATAGAGTTTGATTCTTAAGAGAAGATGAGATATTTCCCTATGATTGTTTCTTGAACCTGTCACGGAAGCTAAACACTGGACAGGTACTTTCTATAGATACTTAATCATGATTCTCCCCCTCATCTTCCCTGGGTTGTGGGTTTTTCCTTTAAAAGCTCTACCTCTTCTCTATGTGGAGGTCATACTCAATTTGCATGCCTCTGCGTAGGACAGGCTAGAAGTGCGACCTCAATGCGTTGAAATCAAACACACCTCTTGCTGTTATATCAAGTTCTGTGTCTTGTGAGTTACTGGGGTGGCTGTGAATTCCCAAGAAAAGGGAGGGAGTCCCTCCCTTTCTGGCAGGCCTTACAGTAAGGAAGAAAGCAGATCTTAACAACAAAATCTTGTCTTTATTATTAAAGATGAAACAATAATCATCAAAGCAAACCATTATGTTGACCATCAACACAAATCCCCAAAATAAAATTCGATATATTCTCTGAATATAAAGTCTTTAAATAAGATACCAATATCAAAACAAGAGTTAAGAATTGACTTAAGCTGAGTTTGGGGGTCTGCTGGAATCTGAGTGCTCCCTGCACACAGCTCTGGGCATAGGGCAGTGAGCAGGTCTTCTTACCTACTGCTCTGTGTTCTGTGCACCCTCTAGGGTGGGTCAGGAGAGATCCTGGATTTCCTGGATGTTTTGGGTTAGTAGCTTTTTGCATTTTGCATTTTCTTTGACAATTGTGTCAATGTTTTCCATGGTATCTTCTGCACATGAGATTCTCTCTTCTATCTCTTGTATTCTGTTGGTGATACTTGTGTCTATGACTCCTGATCTTTTTCCTAGGTTTTCTGTCTCCAGGGTAGTCTCCCTTTGTGTTTTTGTCATTGTTTCTACTTCCATTTTTAGATCCTGGATGATTTTGTTTAATTCCTTCACCGTTTGATTGTGTTTTCTTACATTCTTTAAGGGGTTTTTGTGTTTTCTCTTTAAGGGCTTCTACCTGTCTACCTGTGTTCTCCTTAAATTCTTTGAGAGTGTTATTTATGTCCTTCTTAAAGTCCTCTATCATAGTCATGAGAAGTGATTTTAATTCTGAATCTTGCTTTTCCGGTGTGATGGGGTGTTCAGGGCTTGCTATGATGGGAGAACTGGGTTCTGATGATGTCATGTAACTTTGGATTCTTTTGCTTGCCATTAGCCATCTGGTTAACTCTAGTGCTACCTGCACTCACTGTTTCTGACTGGAGCCTGCCTTTCCAGTTATCTTGCTTAGTGTCTGAACTCCTCAGGGTCCAGATGTCTCTGTGATCTTTGAATTCTGAGCTCCAGTTGCTCTGAGTACAGTGGCTCCTCTAGGATGTCTCAGGATATAGTGCCTCCAAGGTAGCAGACCATCTAGGTGTCCACTTCTCTGGGTGCAGTGTCTCCTCTAGGATGTCTCGGTAACTGGCGTCACACAGGAGACGACCAGGCAGGTGTCTACCACTCTGGGTTCCGTTGTCTCTCTAGGATGTCTCAAGATCTGGTGTCCACACAGGGGCAGACCAGGTGAGTGTCTGATCCAGGCAGCAGGCCCAGGAAAGGAGTGGAAGGGGAGTGGTATTCTACAGGGGAGGGGTTTGGGTGTCTGCTTGAACCTGAGCTGCCTGCACCCAGTTATGGGTCTGGGGCAGGCTTAGGGAAGTGTGTGAGTGTTTGTACCTGACACTCTGGGTTCAGTGGTCCCTCTGTGGATACTGGTCTCGGGATCCAGTATCCACACAGGAGCAACCTGGCGGGTGTCTGCTGATGGCAACAGGCCCAGGCGAGGAGGTTTCTGAAGTTTTAACTGGTCAATTTGTATGTTCTAAGGTTTAACAGCTCTACTATAGAGAATACTTCAACAAAGTTTTCAACTGTTCCCACAGGAAGCACCACTTCCTTTAGTCTACTGCACAATACAATGTGGGTCTTCTACCAAAACTACTGTGAAGGATAGACACTGTCATGTGACAGACTTTTCCTGAGAACACAGCACATGTCTACTCTCTCAGAAAGGGAACCTGTGACAGACCAAAGCAACATCTGCACTAAAACATCCAAAGTGGCAAACCAATGAGGAATTTATTTGGGTGACCAACAGGAGTCTGAGTGATGGGTTAGATAAAAACATTCCAGGTAACTTAAATGCAGCCTCATCACCCAAAAACCTTCCTCACCATAGGAGACTCCCAAAATTGCAACACCAGGCTTTCCAAAAACTATAAAGCTGAGAGGCACTCCATGCAGCTTGTACTCAGCTGCAAACTGCAATTTGACTTGTTAGAGTCTCCAACCTCACCATTGTTTATTGCTTTATATGACTCAAGAATCTTCCAGCTTATGTTCAGAGACATTTGAGCTTTTGTTTACTCTCTGAAGCCCATGAAACTCCCTTTCCTCCCTTTAGGGAGCATTGCATTTGAAGTACAGGTTTTAATTCAAAGGGAAAATGCAATTTAACTGACACTTTGACTCACTTCATTTGATAAGAAACCTGGACCTCAGTCTTTGTATTTTATCCACTTTACTACAAATCATCTTTTATATTTTGTTCTTTGTCCATTTGTGTTTTCATCCTTCAGCGCAAATTTAAGAGGCAGATATTATGATTCTTTCGTACTTTATAGAGGCAAAGACAAAGTAAATTATTTATACACCCATAGAGATCATAAGTAGCAGACAGGATCTGAAACTATATATCTCAACCTTAGAGTATACACATAGTTTCTAAGTTGTATTGAACCTATCACCCATGTCCAACCCCCTCACTAGTATGGTCACCCCATAAACCAATTGATGCCTTCTGCAGCATCTACCTGGCAGATGGTGTTGCCACCTGTAGGGCAGTAGGGCCTATCATTTCCTGGCTGTGACACTTTATGTAGTAACTTTACCTAGAATTTTCTGTGGCCATCCATTTCTTCATTTGGAAAATGGAGACCATAATGCCTATGTTCAGATTGGAATGTGAAATAAATGCCTTTGAAAGATCTTCATGGTACCTTTGAAAGACCTTCATGACCACACAAAGTGAGCTCCTGAATGTGTCTGCCATGGTGAAATGCTTGAATCCCACTGTACTTGGAAAGACCTAAGGACAATGACCAACTGTACACTTATTGTTTCATAGAGCCCAGAGATAGCTTCTAAGAAGCCTTGTGATTCAGCCTGCAAGGTGATTTTGCCACTGGCCATGGTATGGGCAGTGTTCATTTCTGTGAGCATGGCCAACAAACCTCATATTATTAAGAAGCTCAACCAGCTGTACTTTTTCTAACAGGTGTCGGGGACAACATGACACTGATCTGTGGTTTTTCAATAAACTAGGAAATCTGATAATCCCATGATCTGAATGTCATCTTAAATGTTCCTTCCGATGATTGGGATACATTTCAGTTTTCTACAAGCATTAATGAAAGCTTGACGAATTGATTAAAGTAAAGTGCTTCTCTAAGTGACCAGCAATATAGGGAACACCAAGTGTGGGCAAACCTGTCAAGAGAATAAAATGATCCATTAAACCCTACTTTTTCATTTGTCACCTTTCTTTTGGATAGAGTCCTGAAGCCCACCATCATCTTTGTAGCATCCTGGGGGGTGTTTGCAACATTTAGCAAACCATTACATCCCAGCCTCCCATCAGAGAATGATTCCACTGTCCTGCTTTCCACTGGGTAACATTTGGGAATTTTGAAATCATGTGACTGCTCCTTACTCTGCAGCAAGGCCTATATCTCTCATGTTTAAGGTGAAGGAAAGAAACACAGAGAAAAGCAATAAAAAGGATTATCTAAAGAGAACAGGGAGAATAGACAGACCTCACAGAGAAATGAGAGCCTAAGAGAGGAACTAGGGATGTAAAGTCAATGGACCATATTCAGAGGCTGAGAAGCATGAAATACAATCATTCCATAGATGTCTGGAAGACTTGCAAAGACATCAGAAGGAGGGAAGCCTAGCTTTAGGTAAGAATTTAGGTAATTTAGCCTAGCTTTAGGTAAGAGCTGAAAACCAATGAATCCACAGTTTCCTAACCAGAAACACAATTATACCTAATGGAGAAATCCAACAGTGGCCATGGCCCTGTTTGGAAAGAGCTGGTCTCTGAAGACTAAGCTAAAAAAAACACTGTCCCTAATCTAGGACTTGCTGTGGGAGTGTGTCCCACAAGGACAGACTGAAGTGTTGAACAGGAACAAGTCTGGAATGGGAGACCATGGTCCTCTTCCAGACTTCCTCTCTTGGGCTTTGTCTTCATATCTGCCATATACCCTGAGATCCTGGAGAGAAGTCAAGCAATCAGAATTCAAGACACTTCATGTGAGGGACAAAGAAGGGGACCATGAGTCTCACTTTCTCAGACTTCCAAATGAGGAACAAGGGGCAGGAGGAATGTATGCAGACTTTTACTTTAAAACCAGAAACTTGGTTTAAAGTCTGAACCACCACTATCTTATAAAATGGAGTTCGTCTCAGCTTCTTATAAAACTGCACAGATGCTACCTCATACAGTTTTAAGAAGATGTGACAAATGAACCCATTAGATTCATGGTAAGCCACTGTCTTACCTGTATATTTCTTGGGCTCCAAGAACACATACATAAAGACTATAGCTAGAGTAACATCTCTGTTCTCTCTCCATTTCAAAGGGTGAGTTTTATAGGTTTAAACTCTCTTCCTTTTATTTAATCTTGACTCCCTACAGTAAGAGTGCTCTGTACCGTGTGTGGCCTATTCTCTCCATGGGAAAGCCAGCCAGTGTCTGTCTAATAGTGATCTTTTTGTTTTATTTTTGTCTTTTTAACAGAGTTCCTCAGGTTTCTACTCTGCTGTTGAACTCCCGAAGTAGCTAAGGATGACATTGAACTTCTAATCCTTCTGCCTCCACCTTCTAAGAGCCTAAATCACAGGTGCACCTATAACTACTTGCATATGTATGGTTCTGATTCAGGAGACTAACAAACCTCACCTGCCTGCCAATTCTTTATGAACCAAGTGGATCTGACTTACTGTTTTTGGTCCTGTTACTGTCTCTTGGATGCATCTGTGTTTAGAGGGTAAAAACTGGTACCCTCTGTTACACTGGAACAAAACACCCACTTGGCCAATTACTTGCAGTTTCACCTGAGATCAGGCCCTCAACCAAGTCTGGTAGCATTTCCACTTGGAGGGACACTTAGCCTCTAAATCAATCTCAAGCAGTAAGAATCAGGTAAAAGCTTTAGTGTCCGAATTTGACTGTGTACCATTGGTGAAAAATGTCTCCATTTATTTCCCATTTGCCCTTCAGGGTCACAATACCCTCCTGATCAATGTCAAAATATCTTCTTAAATAAACCACTACAACCTTTGTTTGCAGAACCCATCCTTGCATAGTGTATCCAACTTCTTCGAAAATACCAAAGAGTGGGCAGTACGTTCCAAGATGGCTGGGGGCTACCTGAACAGTAATGAGTCCTACACATGTATATAGTGTGATTTCCCCTCCATAATGCTATCCACAGTGGAGTTCAATGTATGAATTAGGCATAGTAAGAGATTAACAACTTATCAAACAGAGCAACCATAACAACAATACTGAAATAAAAGTCAAGTGAATGGGTTTCATTCTCAAAATTATCTTTCAGGGTTGCATTCCTTTCTCTCCTTGTGTGACGTGATGGAATGTCCATGGGATGAGATGGAGTAAGCTGAATGATATAGACTAATGTGGGCTTATGCTAACTAACATGTGCAGATACCCTAAGGCAGTACAGTGTGAGTGGCAGCTGGTCTGATTCTAACACTGCTGTAGGACTACATGGTAGGTGATGGATACAGTGCAGGTCTGGGACAAATGCAAATTTCACATCTGTAAGGAAAGAACTGGGGTAACAGGAGGTTTCTTTACACTACTCACAACAGCATGTAATATATGTGGCTTAAAATGAATAAAATCTTTGCTTCAGAAACTTTCCATATATTCAGACTATAGTGGGATACAGGAAACTGACACTAGGTAGGCTAGAACTGCAATGGGGGTGGGGATAGCGGTGGGGAACAAACTGTCACCCCACTTTATTTCACTCCTTGACATACTCTCTTCACTGTCTTCACTGACTTCAATGATTTCAAGTGGAGACAGTCATTTGCTCCTTCTCAGAAATTTGGATATGAATTTGGAATATGAAATATTTCTGGAAGCAGCCAAAAATGTTTTCCTCTTTTCAGGCCTCTGGGGATGCCCTGCTTTTTGCCATGACTGGACCTTGTTTTCTTCAATGTAGAATGCTGGGTGCCTGTGTGCAGAGATTAGTGAGAGAGAACTCTCAGGAATTACTCCTGCAGGGAGGGAAGGAAACAGCAGTGAGCAGAGAGAGACTTGGAATTGAAGTGCTATGGTATATTATGCATTGGTCCTCAGGCTGGAACTGGGGTACCATCCACAGGAAGCCTTCCTTGAAACTCCAGGTCAAGGCCCTTATACCTCTCTATTATTCAGGCCTCAGGAGCAGACTGCCATCAAATAGCAGTAGAAACCTTGGGAAAGATGCCTTTCTATTCATGGGCAACTGGTGGGTAGAATCTGAGCTCTGCGTAGTCAGTAGCCAATATCCTGCTCAATGAGCATAGCCCTGTCTCTAGGAATAATGGGAATCATGTCCTACTAGCTATGGATCTGTCCAGCAGTTCCTTTTTGTTATTGCAGTTTGGTCCCTGTTTAAAGGACAAAAGAGTAGCTGAGAGAAATACAAAGTTAAGTCAGGCCCTAGGCTCCAATCTGCCTATCTCATGAACAACATTCCTTAACAACATTGGAATTAAAGTTTATCTGTTACTCTTGTCACTCCCATCCCCATTCCAGAGCAAGAACATGAACCTTTATGACCAGGAACATGTACCTGCTGCTACCTAGTCAGAGCTTCTGCTCGACAGTGGCTGTGACTGTTAGTTTCTGTTTATAATAATAAAGTATGGAAGGATGCCAGATGACTCTTTCCCTCTTGTAGTCTCCAATGTGGGAAGAACAGATAACAGATATCAACACCTTCTACAGTGATGGTCATGTTGTTTTATCCTGGATCCTCAGCAAAACAGGCATCCAGGACAAGGAATTCTGTTAGTCAGTAGAGGCAAGGCCACCTTGAGGGTGAGTTAACTAGCTGATCACCACCATGGGCACAGAGGTTCCATGCCTGGGATTCCTGTCAGGATAAGAAGAGAGAAACTTTCATCAGATGTCCCCCAAGCCTACATTGATCAAGCACAACTCCTTGAGGAATTGTCTCTCTTCCTGTTTCAGGTCTACATGCATGATGTGTATGAGTTATGAAGAAGGCTCTTGCATGGGTCTTATGTAAATGTGACAGCCCAGAGTAGAGAGCAATGCAGGTAAGAAATGTTATACCTCTCACAGGATAAGGAGAAGGGCCATGATACACATTCATACAGATTTGCCAATAGGTAGCCAGCATATTCCTGACCACTTCCTACCAATAACCTCAGGATCAATGTAAAAAGCAAGCTATGATCAGATTCTTTAAAGGAAGGGAATTTGCAGGTGTAGAAAGTGCTGTCATTATCCTTTTTCTCACTATGACCCTTTGCCACTGTTCCAAACCAAGAAGAGGTTCCTTTTAACTGGAATTGTTTAACAAAAGAAGCACTGTCTCCTAGCAGCCTCACATGTCCTGGTATATATCACAGGGTCTGAATGTGACAGTTCCTGGGAAACACATGGTTACAAACATTTGTGAAGATAGCAGATTTCTAAAAGTTATACCCTGTCTGGAAAACCCATCAAGAGCCAATCAAATACAGGTAATCTAGCTAAGGACCCTTGAAGCTTGGTGGAACAAACATGCAGCTAGGAATGCATTTACCTAACAGGTCACTTCATGAGGAGACCGTACTCAAGCCAGCATCCAGGGAGCTTGACCAAGGGAACTGCCAGATTGAATGAGGGAAGCATTTGGGAGAGGGATGTCTCCAGGGTGTACACTAATCAAGACTATATGAGCTCAGCCACAGAGCGGGACAGCATCCATGTCTTCAGAGATCACCCTAAGACTCCCACAGCAGCTCTATGGAAATCAGCTGGCTGTGTGATATGTAGAAGGCTCCCATGGTCAGGTGGCAACAGCAATGATTTAGGTCCTTTTCTACTAAAAACCTGAGGACCAGGAGAAAAGCCCTAAGAGAGGAAAATCAAATACTACAATGAAAACCACTCCCACCATTGAGATGCTATGAGAGGGGTATAAAACTCTAAAGAGATGGGTAACTTTTAAAAGCATTTATCATAAAATGAGGGCAATCTGGGTAAATAGGCAGGGCAAATAGGGAGAAACTGGTCGCAGAGAGCTTCATTCATCTATGGCAACAGCTGTTCAAGTTATTCTGAGGTCGGTCTCATTGTACGTTGTCCATAAACAGGCCAGCTAGCAAGATGTGCCACTGATTCAGCAGAGCCCAGAAAGCTGGTTCCTTCTAAATAATGCTGTTCATACTAGGAAGGAAAAGAGAAAGTTGAGTTCAGGGAGGGAAAGATGATGTTTTCCATCCCTCAGTTCTACAACAGTTCTCTGCTTGGGAAGGTTCAGTAATTTTTAACTGTCATGTGCTCCCCACTATTGATTTCCTCAAATTTTGTGTTCATGTGTTTCTGTGTGCTTGTGTGCCTATGTGCTATCATATGCATGTGTTTACATCACCAACCCTGTGTACTTGAGCATAAGGCATTAACTTTCCCATAACTAAGCGTTCTTAATGGACAAGTGGATGTCAAACCCCAGATATACAGTATTTTTTGAGAATACAGGAGCTGGACTGTATTATTGCATTCTTAGCCATGTAACCCTCCTCTGTTCATCCACCAAACTAAGAAAGATTCAATGCAGAGAGGAACCATGCCTTCAGAGAAACCCTCCTGCTGTCTGGGTCGCACAGTTGCCATGAGCAAGGCTATAAAATACTTTCCAAGTAGCATCACAGACACCAACATCTATACATGCATAACTACAATGTCTTTTTCTAAAAATAGTTTTTAAGATTTAATTATTTTATTTATATGAGTACATTGTTGCTGTCTTCAGACACACCAGAAGGTGGCATCTGTTACAACTACAGATGTTTGTGAGCCACCATGTTGTTGCTGGGAATTGAACTCAGGACTTCTGGAAGATCAATCAGTGCTCTTAACCACTGAGCCATCTCTCCAACCCCCTACAATGTCTTAATATTAGAATAATATCATATAATGGCTAGTCTATGTCTAAGACTGAAGGAGAGTGACTACTTTGTGTTTGTTGTCTAAATAACAAGAATTATCCAGTCCCACCACAATCCTTCCCTCTACTTACCATCCATACCATCCCTTAGATTTTAAGAAAAAAGCAAAAAAAAAAAAAAAAGGCTAACAGTAGAGGCACTTGATGGTGATAAAACCAAATATCTTGATACTGCTCCCCACATTTAGATTCAAGAATGTTGGTCTTCCTATTTTATCTGAATATAATCTGACAGGGTACCCACTGCAATATCTTAACTAATGATTCTCATTAAGGTTGTCAGAGACAACCTTGCACCCAATGATACAAATCCTAGCTATGACCCACAAGACCAAATGTGGTCACATTTTTGAATGAAGAGAACATGCCCAACTCAATGAATACTTTCTTACACCAAGATATGCACTTTTGAAATTATTCACAATCACTACAAACTTACCTGAAATGGGAATGTGACCAAAGACTAGAAGATACAGGCTCCCTTGACTATGAGACCAGAAGTCATAGTCAAGACCAGAAGAACGATCGTGGATTGTCTAAGTACTTTGACTCAGATCCCAAACTCACAAACAATCCCAAACTCACCAGATTTACTGTTTAACTAGCAGAGTTTCATCTAGGAAGGCTAAATGTAATTTGTTTCATATATGACATGTAACCACAACTGTTTACAGCTTGTTGGGCACTTAAATCATCCAACCTAGCATATTTGTCACAGCATTTTCCTCTCAAATTGTATATGAATAGCCAAGCAGCCATGCCATTCAATGAATTCATGATGTATCAATGCCTAAGTGCTAGTTAGGAGTAAAAATACATAAGATAAGCTCTTTCATGTGTTCACTTTATATATACACAAGAAAGCTCTCTGACATTTTGAAAATTACACACATTTTGTAAGCTTATTGAGACAGGGACTTGGCATGCAGTCCAAGCTGGCCTTGAAATCCTCCTGCCTCACCTTCCAGGTTGCAGGGAATACAGGTATATGCCATCATGTGTGCCAGGAAATTATGTTTATCATCAACTATGTACACCTTGCTGTGCCCAGACTAACCTGTCTGAAGAATGAGTCTTGAGGGTTGAAAAGGATAACTAAAATAATACCATACATTCAAATATCTTCCAGAGGTATCACGGTGTCTGATTTCAAGCTGTACTATAGAGCAATAGAGATAAAAAGAATACTGGATACTTTGTAAAGAAACAGACAAGTTGATCAAAAGAATCAAATCAAAGTCTCCGAAATAAACCCACACACCTATTGATATTTAACTTTTGACAAAGAAGCCAAAACTATACAATGGAAAAAAGGAAAACATATTCAACAACTGTTGCTGATCTAACTGAATGTTTGCATGTAGAAGAATGCAAACAGATCCATTTTTATTGCCCTGCAGGAAGCTCAAGTCCAGGTGGATCAAAGACCTCAACATAAACTCGGACCACTAAATCTAATAGAGGACAGTGGGGAATAGCTTTGGATACATTGGTAGAGGAGACGATTTCCTGAACACAACACCAACAGCTTAGGCAATACAATCAACATTTCATAAAGGGGACCTCACGAAACTGAAAAGTTTCACAATAGAAAAAAATCTTCACCAACTCTACACCTGAGAGTGGTAAAATATCCAAAATATGTATGGAACTCAGGACGTTAGACACCAACCAAATAACCCAATTAAAAAATAGAGTACAGGGCTAAACAGAATTCTTAAAAGATGTATCTTGAATGGCCAAGAAACACTTAAAGAAATGATTGATTCCCTTCATCATCAGGGAAATGCAAGTCAACACAACTCCGAGATTCCACCTTATACATATCAGAACGGCTAAGATCCAAAACTCAAACAACAGCACATGCTGACAATGATGTGGAGCAAGGGGAACACTCCTGCATTGCTAGTGGGAGTGCAAACTCATATAACTATTCTGAAAATCAATTTGGGTTTTTTTTTAAATTGGGAGTAGTTCTACCTAAATATCCAACTGTACCACTCCTGGGCATATACACAAAAGATGCTCCACCATCCCACAAGGACACTTGCTGAACTGGATCCACAACAGCTTTATCTGTTACAGTTAGAAACTGGAAACAACCCAGATGCCCTTCAACCAAAGAATGGAAAAAGTAATGTGTTTCATTAACATAAGGGAATACTACTCAGTTATTACAAACAAGAACATCTTAACATTTGCAGGCAAATGGATGGAACTAGAAAATATCATGCTCAGTCAGGTAACCCAGACTCAAAAGGACATGCATGACATATACTCACTGATAAGTGGACACTATTCCTAAAGTACAGGATACCGACACTATAATCCACTGACCCAAAGAAGCCAAGTAACAAGGTGGGCCCAAGAGAGGATACTGCAATCTCACTCAGAAGGGGAAATAAAATTGTGATTGGAAGTGGATGGAGGGAACAGGGTGAGAAAGAGGGCAGAGAGAGTGAACAGAAATTGAAGTTAGATGGGATGGCATGTTGTGGTGTGGAGGCGCCAGAGACATGGGATGAGGGAGACTCCAGAAAGTCTATGAGGGTGACTTTAGCTGAGACTCCTAGCATTGGGGCATACAGAGACTGGACTGGCTATCTCGTAGCTAAGCAGGACTCCTAGTGGAGGCATAAGAACACCAACTTACCCACAATTCTTTTGACCTAAAATTTGTCTTGTCAACAAAAAGTTCAGGGACAAGGATGTCACAGAGACAGAGGGAATGGCCAACAATGACTGGCCCAACTGGTGAAGCATCCCATAGGCAAGAGCTAATCCCTGATACTCTTAATGATACTCTACTATACTTGCAGACAAGAGCCCAATATAACTGTCATCTGAGAAGCTCCATTCAGCAGCTGACTGAAACAGATGCAGACACTCACAGCCTAACATTAGACTCAGCTTAGGGTCTTGTGTAATAGTTGGGGGAAGGATTGACAGACATGGAGGGGATATGGACTCTACATGAAGACCAACAAAGTCAACTAACCTGGAATCTTAGGTGTTCCCAGTGCCTGAACCACCAACCAAAGAGCATATGAGTGCTGGATCTGCCCCCCTGCACAGATGTGCAGCTTGGTCTTCATACAGATGCACCAACTGGAGTGGTGTCTTACCCTGACTGCTGTCTGTCTGTGGAGTCTGCTCTCCTGATTGGGCTGTCCCATCTGGCCTCAGTGAAAACATATATACTTAGTCCTGCAATGACTTGACGTACCAGAATTGGTTGGTTCCTGTCCAGGCACCTTCCTCTTCTGAGAGGAAAAGGGGATTGGGGAGTTGGGTAAGAAAAACATGTGAGCCAGGGAGGGGGGACTAGGAGGAGCTGGAGTTGAGGTTGACATGTAAAGTGAATAAATATATTAGTGGAAAAAGATAAAGAAAAAAATGCCCTATGGATGGATCTTAGGGAATCATTTTCTCAATTGAGATTCCCACCTTTCAGATAACTCTAGATCATGTTACAAGTCGACAAAATAAACCAACTCACCTCGGCATTTCTACGGTTAAGTTTGAAATGACAGAACAGTCTGGCAAGTACAGTATTGGGGGGATAGGAGTCTAACAAGGCTGATAACAGAGATTCAAGAGCAAAGCAAGGTCCTAGATCTTACCAGAGGTTTTCACAGGTGATAAGGCAACCATCCCTGGATTCAGACACCTGGTAGAAGCTTTGTATGATGTTTGTTCTGGCCATTGGCTACCATCTCTCTGCTTCCAGCTAATGAAGCCCCCCCTCCCACCCACCCCTTCATTCATACCAAGGACATGGGACCTGTGAACAGAGGAGAAGTAAAGGGTTATTTCAAAACACATGGAACTCTGTAG